>JAHPZR010000171.1:0-10944 GCA_019787425.1 Platygyra sinensis | reverse complement strand
TATTCATCCGTAGGTAACAGATATCCGGCGGTATACGTAGCTTCGTACGTGGGAAGAAAAAGTGAAGAGGAAAAATGTCGACAGAAAGGTTTAAAAATGTTACGAGCTTGGAAATCAATTTTGTTAATTCAGTTGTTGAATAATAAAAGAATTATCCCGCTCAATCTCGCGAAATATCGTCTGATTTTAGCCGACTCGGCCGGCGGCCTCGTCGGCTAAGTATCAGACGATATTCCGCGCGATTTCGCAGGATAATTGTTAATTATATCGAGTACTTCGTTAAGTAGAGGTTCGTTAAATCGAGGTTCCACTGTACACAAACAAGTTAGATCGCATGTCGTAGCCCTTTGTGGTTCAACGAATGATTGACAACACAGCGTAATGAGCATAAGACTGATAAGTTGACCGATATAAGTTTGGCAATAAAAAGATATGTGTCATTTCTGAACTGACGTGATGACGATACTTATGATAAAGCTGAACGCACCCAGTATTTCCCAACCACGCACAAATAATCGAAATGTTTTGGATCAATTGCACATGTGTATGTCGGCGTATTCGACCTAATTTCCAAGGCAGATTGTTTCGTATCCGCGTAACTATTGAAATATTCTATACTCCTTTACAGTTATATAAACCAGACTTGATTTTCAAAATTCCTCTCAATAAGTTCCTCTTAAATTCAAGGTTATCACACTAAATGCTTCGAATATCAGGTACACAATGGCGCCATTGACAAGGATGTATTAAAAATTATATATTAATAAGTGTCACAGGTAATAAGACGATCTCTAAGGGTAACTATTAAGCGCAAAATTCAAACTACAAAAAATGCCTTAGGTTCAAAGATATTGTGGAACAGATCATTCAACTGTTTAAGACTCTTTGATCTTAACGACGTTATCGCTAATTCTTTCCGCGCCTCCTTACTGTTCATGCAATTCACATGACACGCCACGTATGAGAGTGCGAGTTAAGTAATACAGTGAACAATGATAGGACAGATGGCCTTTGCTACAGCTTTGCCGGCATTTAACGTTCTTGGAAGGCCAGTGACCCCCTTTTTTCAGAAATATATTTTATTTGATATTTTCTTATCCAGAACTGAACAAAAATCTCAAGATTGCTGTCCACGGGACATCGAATCCTACCATCTCGGCGGCTGCAATGCACGTGAAACTATAGCAGTGAGAGAACATTTCAACTTTAAGAGCAGCTCCGCGTAAATATCAACTAGACTTGGAAATAGCGAAAAAATCGAATTTCTCCAAACTCGCCCAGAATGAAGCCCTACGGGCACTAGTTACAAAATATTGTTTTAAGTTCGCTAAATCAAAAATTATTTCTTTTACGATTATTTTCTTTTCGATCCACCAAATCGGCCAAAATCGATCAAAAATGAGCGGCATATTCAGAGGCTCGGAGACTGAAAAGTAAAACATTTTATTAAAAACTGATTGCATCTCGTATTTGTGCTTCCTTTCTTCTATATGTAGAGCTAATTAGATCGTGATTTGATTAGAAGTAAAATATTTGCGGAGTTTTCAAAGTTAACGACCCAAGACAGCTAAACGAGAGGTCTACATTTAGCCAATTTTCAAATGATAAAAAGGCGATCTGGTACACGGATTTTCCCAAAACGACTAGTTTGGTCGGAAAGAGCATTGTTTATTCTTCAAATTAGTGAAATAAAATTTTTGGGTAATTAAAATCGTGAGCGCTGAGATAGCGAGCTAAATGCAGCACTTCTGCCTGAAAACGTGACCTTTGACCCAAGTGTAACGAAACCGATTACCTCAAGAAAAACAAACGCTTCGTTATTTCGAAACATTTTTGGGTGATATCTCTCTGAAACCATTATTGCAAGAAATTATTCCTAGAAATGAAATCTTAGAGGGTCAAAGAATAAGCTTTAAGTCGCATTTTGACTCAATAACTTTTGCTGACAATTGAAGTCAATTACCGTTAACGAATTCGATCGAGTGATATTTGCGAGAGTTTGTTTGCCGATAACTACCTGAATATTTATACTTATAGAAGAGTCGTCTTCTTAGATTAACCTGCAAAAGAAGCTGGATACATATTTGGAGCCTCTAAAAGAAGAAACATTTAACGTTCCACCTGCCTGCTGCAATGAATGTCATAACACCATGTACATGTCGACCGCATGTTTGTCGAACACCAACTGAACTCCACTGACAGTTTCCATAGGCAACCCCAAAATAAACAATCCCCAAAACTGTAAAGTAAAGTTGGTTTATCTTCGTGAGCATTTAAAAGCTAGAGTCAAGCTCTATTAACATTTTATAAAGTGCTAATGTATTTATCTGTGTCGACTTTGTTCACTCAGTCCTCTCTCTAACAGTACATGTCACGTTCGAATACCACAAATCGGTCACGCCAAAACGCAGACCACGCAGACTGCAGACCGTGCACCTTAGATTTTGACTCACAATTTTTTGGCTAAAGTTACAAAATTGTGTTCAATATATCTGAGTTTGTTATTTATTCACCGGCTGGAGAAGCGCAGTATTTAACTTTTGATTCAATCGCTGATTCGATAGACGCGTAAAAATAATGCATCAATTCCAACGGTGCCCATCCCCTCCCCCGGGAAACTGCGAGGCATTTGCTCACGTTGTCAGTCCCGGGGTGGGGTATTAGCAAATTTTATCGCGGGCCGTGGGCTGGGCATTAGCATACCCCGGGGCGACCCCCGGGCATTTGACCGCACGTGTTTTCGAAAGATGGATGAGTTTATTGGGAAGCACGAGGCCTTTGTCAAAGACTGGCTTGTCCGTCAGGACAAGAAAAACCTGTCGGCATATTTTCTCAATTTTAGATATTTCCTCATTACTTGTAAGCATAAAAATATAGGCGACGGGGTGAACTATATTTTTGTTTATCACTGTCAAAACAATCACTGATGTGAACACTGCGTGAACGACTATTTCGCATTTCGCCTTCAAAACTAGCCTAACAATTTTTAAATTCATGAAAGTGGAATTAAAATACTGAAGGTTTACGAATCCAATGATGCCATCCTTCAACACAGATCTTGCGAGCTTAAAATGCGATGCATCATCATTTAAAATGTCTTCATTCTTTACAGCGACAAGGTGAAAAACAAAATATAACTGACAAAAAAATAATTTTTTTTTAAACAAAATATAAAGAAATAAATATAATCAAAATAAACTAGCACGCACTGTTGTCCTTAAAGTCTTTAATACCATTGTATTGAAATACTGAAAAGTTGACCGTTTTATTCACTAGTTAATAAAAAACTGCAGAAGTGTTGGAAGGCGACGATCCGCCCTCTTTCTTCGGCCCCACCCCGGAGCATTTAGACAGCTTATGTGTCCCCACCCCGGGGAATTTGCCCAATTTTAGTTTAAAAAATTGCCAATGTCCGAGGGTTAGCCCGGGAGGGGGGGGGGGGGGAATGGGCACTGCTGGAATTGACTGATGCATAATTATATAGCAAAATTCCCATGCTGACTTCCTATAACTTCCTTTCCTATAAATAGCAAACTTTCATATTTTTTTTTTTTTACCTAGAGCCAATAAATGGGAGTGATAAGTGAAGGGGCAAACAATTGTAAGAAAGAAAAGTACTCAGTCTGCACGGTCTGTACTCTGCTTTGGCGAGACCGATTCGCATGCAGTTCGAACGTGACATGTACTGTATAAAGAGATATTGAGTGAAGCAAGTCCCGGGACCAAGTCTACGCGGACAAATAAAATTACGCACTTTCTTAAAGTTAATAGAGCTTGACTCTAGCTTTTAAATGCTCACGAAGATAAACCAACTTTACTTTACAGTTTTGGGGATTGTTTATTTTGGGGTTGCCTATGGAAAGTGTCAGTGGAGTTCAGTAGGTGTTCGACAAACATGCGGTCGACATGTACATGGTGTTATGACATTCATTGCAGCAGGCAGGTGGAACGTTAAATGTTTCTTCTTTTAGAGGCTCCAAATATGTATCCAGCTTTTTTTGCAGGTTAATCTAAGAAGACGACTCTTCTATAAGTATAAATATTCAGGTAGTTATCGGCAAACATACTTTCGCAAATAACATTCGATCGAATTCGTAACGTAACGGTAATTGACTTCAATTGTCAGCAAAAGTTATTGAGTTAAAATGCGACTTATAGCTTATTCTTTGACCCTCTAAGATTTTATTTCTAGGAATAATTTCTTGCAATAATGGTTTCAGAGAGATATCACCCAAAAATGTTTCGAAATAACGAAGCGTTTGTTTTTCTTGAGGTAATCGGTTTCGTTACACTTGGGTCAAAGGTCACGTTTTCAGGCAGAAGTGCTGCATTTAGCTCGCTATCTCAGCGCTCACGCTTTTAATTACCCAAAAATTTTATTTCACTAATTTGAAGAATAAACAATGCTCTTTCCGACCAAACTAGTCGTTTTGGGAAAATCCGTGTACCAGATCGCCTTTTTATCATTTGAAAATTGGCTAAATGTAGACATCTCGTTTAGCTGTCTTGGGTCGTTAACTTTGAAAACTCCGCAGATATTTTACTTCTAATCAAATTACAATCTAATTAGCTCTACATAGAGAAGAAAGGAAGCACAAATACGAGATGCAATCAGTTTTTAATAAAATGTTTTACTTTTCAGTTTCTGAGCCTCTGAATATGCCGCTCATTTTTGATCGATTTTGGCCGATTTGGTGGATCGAAAAGAAAATAATCATAAAAGAAATAATTTTTGATTTAGCGAACTTAAAACAATATTTTTGTAACTAGTGCCCGTAGGGCTTCATTCTGGGCGAGTTTGGAGAAATTCGATTTTTTCGCTATTTCCAAGTCTAGTTGATATTTTCGCGGAGCTGCTCTTAAAGATCTAACTGCAGTATTTTTAAGCTCCGACAGACACTGACCTTATTCACTAACAAAGCCCGATTTTTTCAGATTTAGGGTGTTCTTCCGGGCGTGTTCTCTCCAAAACGAAGTCGGCGACTCCCCTCTTCACTTCTTTCACAACTAACTCATCCCAGTCTTATAGTGGCAAAAGTCTCAGAAAAGTATCAATGTTGGAACATTTTCGCACCAGCGTCCTTAATTAAGAGAGCCGTAAAATCATAACTAAATTGATCCTGGTAGACTGAAAAAACTACGTGCACATACCTTGAATCATGACAAGTGACAAAGAAAACAAAACATATTTCACCAAACAAAGTTGGTGTTGATTGTTTACACCTTCCATCTCAGCCAAGCCGCAAACTGGAAACTCTCTCAGCTTCGTTGATCCCGCTTTTATTAATGCACGCCCTCGGTTAATAGCATGCATGTAAATGGGGTTTAGATCGTGGGCGTTAATTGGAACTACCACAGCACGCGATATACCGGAAGAGCTTAGAAAAAATGTTTTTATTCTATCAGTTTGCATGCAGTTTCCCTACTTTGTACTTGCCTTGAAAAATAACAAAGGAACCTATTTGTCCTATGTTAATTTACGTTGCAATTGTGATTACACAATTGCCGAGGAATGTAGGGCAGTTTGAGGGTTTCAGTGGTGGACTGAGAACAACGAAAAAATACTATGACAAGGAAACAATTCCTGACATGACTAGTTCGACTACTTCCGAATAAAATAATTATTCTTTTGTTTGTTTGCTTTGTTTTATTATTATCTCAAAAAAAAAAAAAACGAAAAAAAAAAAAAAGAAAAGAGATGAACCATAAATTATACTGATAGCAAGCATCCCAGAGGCTAAAATCAAGATACGACAAAATTAGCAAACAAGTCTTTTAAACCTAGAACCTTCGTGAAAGCTCCTCTATATTGACATAACCATTAATCACTTATGCCGGAAACAACATCGTGACCATCAAAATGAACATCTTTGCCGAAAGCTCATTTCCGATTTCTTTTTAATTGCCCACATAGTGCTTTTTTTCTTTTTTTCTAGAATTCTTCTTACACGCATCATTGTTTAGTTTGGGCGGAGAAAAACGATCCTATGCTCCTGTCCTGATATTTTTGCATGTTTTAGCCCATTTCGCTGATGGCTGGACTAAAAATATTTCTCATTAGACTTTTGAGATATTAGGGTAGCTGAGTAAACTCCTGGAATGGGGTAAACTATCCACATAAAGCTATTAAACTACTTTGTCTTGTGAAATATATTGAAATATATACAGCTAATCTAAAATACCAGATTATAGTTCAAAAGGTATGACACACAGCTGGAATGTCTGCTGTGTGATGCTTTTTATCAGGAACATGAAACCAAACTTAACTTGCAGTCGGATTCCATTCGTGCCAAACTAACAGAATGTTCAGGAATCTTGTGAACACATTGCTTCCGCCGGTTATCATTTGTTTCTTTAACAAGTTCAACTTACTGAAATTCAAACAAGCACAGCTCAAGGCTGAAATAGCTTATTCAAATCTTGAGCAGTCATCTCTCAGTTTCTACTACCCCTTAAAGGGTTAAGAAATTTCTCGGAAGCATTTCAGAGACAACTAAATCGGTAAAATATCAATGCAACTAACCCACAGTATGACGGACTAGAGAAGATATCTTAAGGTTATTCCTCACAATTGCACTGCGCATCTTTTCTGTGCATAATTTATGGCGTCATTTAGCGCGCCCGCGTGCACGCGCACACTGAAAATATGGCGGATTTGCCTTGATATTGAGCGCTGTAAGTTGGAAAATGGTTATAGCTCACCAACGAGCACGGGCACCCCAACTTTTTTTTCAGGCATTGTAATCAACATATCATAAACTTTGCTTGAGGAAAGACTGATCTGATTCCTATTGCTGAAAATTGAATAACTAACGAAAATAGCGGGTAAACTGTGGTCTTTTCTGTTTTGCGTATGGTAACCATGTCAAGAAATTTGGTTGAAATTTTATTCAAGAATTCAGCTTTCTGTCTAAATCAAACTTAAAAAGTTTATTTGTGTCCGATACAATGCATTGACTCCAGTTTAATGCGTGTTCTCATGTGTTTCGGTCACAAAAATTTACAATTATTACTGGGAATGCGTTCTTGTAATAAGCATTAAATAATGCCAAAATGGGTCATTTTCATTGTCCCAGGGCTCCTTAATGAGTATGGGTACCCCCCATTTTTATTTCAAAATTGAAGTTCTCATATGATAAATATTCAGTGGCCAAAGTTTGAACGAAAATCTATTGTCAGTTTTATTGCAGGGGAATTACCTTAAATTTAGTACGCCAAACTTTCGATTGCTTATCAGGATTCTTTGGAAGGAAAAATAAACGGCTCCAAAATCTAAATGAAGTGCTCATACAAAGGTTTAAGGTACAAAATTTACAAAGGTATGAGTAAACAAATTAACAATTTTGTGCTGTGTTATTAGCAGACACGTGTTCTATTACTGTCTACAGTATGTTAGGATCCAGTGAATTTCGAGTTATAACGTGATACAGTTACCTTTGTCAACAACGGAAGATCTAGAATAGTCAAAGTCAATCCACTCGTGGGTTGTCAAGTTAGATTTCAAATCTGTTTCATTCCTTTCGACTCTTGAAAGGTCGGCCAGCTTGCCAAATCAGAGGTACATTGTGCAGGCAACGAGAAAGATTTTGCAGATTATTCTTTGAATGGTCTTGCAGTGTCTTGTACTCGTCAGTGACTTAAAAGTCTGATCAGTATTATCGTTAGTCTTTTTTGTTATTGGAAGACAGCCCAAGTATAGAACATACTGCTAAACCAGTATCTGTGCATTGTCATAACTTTATATGAAATACATCGCTCAATTTCCTATAAGTGTGTAGCAAATGAATTTTTCGGTAATGAGTTACGAGTAGTCAGTGCAGTAGTAGCTAGTTGAACATCGGTCGATTTAAGTTCTCAGTTTTGCTTTGCAGATCTCTAGATCCTTAGATATTGCAATCCTGCCAATGGTTATTCCATGTATTGGTGTAGTTATTTTGCCGATTCACCTTGCTCACTTGACCTTTAACAAAAGGCGTACATTAGAGTAGAGAAGACTGAGAAGAGTAGTGAGATTGACTTCCAGATATTACTTAATCAGTTCTTCCAAGTGTTTTATATGAACTTCAAATTTGTTTTTGACATTTGGTGTTGCTAAAGATGATTTCTTTTTAGAAGAAATTTTAAACGACGACGCATAAGTTTGCGAAACGATGTAAATAATCTCGGCTGGAACAAACTTTTTGTCAACTTGTTACTCGAAGATCTGGTGTATTCCTCTTTAAGACTAGGTTTACACTAAAAGGAAATGGTTCCGGATTCGTGACCAATCCAGAACGCTTTAGTACCGGATTGGTTTAGCCGTTTACACACAAGTGAACGAATCCGGAATAAAAACTTCCCGACTTGGTCATGTCTGCGCCGGAGATGTTGAATCCGGAATTTAAAGTGGGAACTTTAAATCCGGAAACTTTTGTCGTGTAAATGATTTTCTCTCGAATCTGAATATTTTTTTCCGCCAGCGAACATTTGAGTTTCCGGTAGAACCAAAGTGGCGGATCGAGTAATGAACTCGCAGTCGTAGTCACATCGATGGCCATTGATGGCGGTCGTTGGTTGCCTCATTCTGTTACAGGTCCAGGCAATCTTTTATAATGGGTAATGCTATATATTCCTGAGAAAATAAAGTTATGGACGCAGAAAATGCTGACTTCCCCCACTTTTTTTCTAGGAGATGACGAGGGCGCAGCTTTCCGTTTCGTAAACGGTCGAGGTCATTTTCGCTGCACTAAGAATTCTTTTTTTAACTGTGAACGAATTTTTCTCTACTAAATTAAAGAAAAAGGAAAGTTTGTAAGTGACCACCTAGCATCGAACCCGGAACCTCTGTTTCCTGGCATCCCTCTTATACCACTACACCACCAGGTTGATCTGCTAAATGCTCTCAAAATTTAATTATAAAACGTGACATTCTTAAACATTAATAATAGAGTTGCCCCAAACATCAAATTATAGCTAACCGCAAGCAAACCAGTGTGAATATGAACAATTAAGCACTTGGTGAGTGCATTTTTCTCCATCAACAAATTATAACCAGTTTCTAACTTGTCCAGGCCTAAACTAAAGCAGATATGGCATCGTTCATTCCGGAAAGCTTGGTTACCAATGTTGGCATCAACCTATAAAGGGGCTCAGTCGCGGTATTTTGAGTTATTTTAAGCATGGACAAAATTACCGTAAAATTGAAGAAAACCTGAAAATAATACTTTACAAAGATAGAAAAACACCAAAGATAATAATAAACCAAAAACGAACAAGGATGGTTGAGGACTAATGCCAGGGTAACCCTAACAAGAGGGTTATAAGATAGCCCGGGTTTACAAGCAAAATTTACTGGTAGGGTAACCCTACTGGCAGAGACAACTTTACGCTTGTTACGCTTCGGTGACCTTGTAAGTAAAGCACGAACATATAACAAAACTGGAAAATAATTTATTTCCAAAGCAAATATATGACAAATTGTGAAAGAGCTTCATGTTTTCTGGGTCATATTTTGCTGATTTTGTCGCTATTGTGATCATATTATGCTTTTTGTAGCCAAAATAGAGTTGTCTAGGGTAGGCGAGTTGCCCCTAGCAGAGCATTTACAAGGCACTAGGGTTACCATGGCCTAGCGCTAGGGTAACCCTAGCTGCCTTGTAAATACATTGTTGAAAATAAGAAGAAATGTGCGAGTGCCAGGGTAACCCTCTTGCTAGGGTAACCCTACCTGCTTGTAAACAGGGCCTAAAAATGGCATCGACCGTTTAGGAAACGGAAATCAGCGACGACGGCATGATCGAAAACCTAGGCGATTCTGCATAAGAACAGGATAAATGCCAGGTTGGACAACATGATTTGCAACTTCCCGTCCAGCAGCAAGCGGACAAAGAGCCCTCACAACGCTGTGCAAAGACAAATTCGGACTCTGTTGACATATGCTGTGTGTAGAAATGTTCCTCCTGGAATGTTCCCCCTTGAAACAGAGATAAGACTTGCTGAGCTGGGAGGTGACTGTTGGCTGAAGCTGAAGTGCTAATGATCAAGATGCTGGATGTATTCCGCTGCTGTTTCCGAAAGTCAACTAAAACTTGAAGCCGAAGCCATGTTTTTAAAACACAAACTGCAAGCGGGCGCCGATTTCAAGACCACGCTTCTGGGAATCCATTTGAGTGTTTTGCTCCGATTGGCGATGATTGGTTATATTTTCACATGTGAAGAATGCCACAGGCGAAGTTGATTGAACGTATCGCTTTTTCATATGTGAAAATATAGCACATATAGAATTCTATTTGCAGGGTTTATTAACTAAGATTCTCGCTGTAGATACAATAAAATGTGGAATTTACCTTACCTCTCCACCAGAAGAAAGAAGTTGATAATGCTGTCGCGAAATGTTCATGATCTTTTCCTAACTTGGCAATCAGTCAGTGGAAGTGAAACGACTATGTATAAAACAGTTTTATTGCATTGTTTTGAAAAGAAATGACCAGAAAAAAATGCTGCCGGCTCAAACAAGGGAGGGGAGTTCAGACTTCTCAACTGACCCCTCCCCTATATCCGCCTGAGCGTGAGAAACCCATTGTTCCTAGGACGTCATAAATGTGTTACGTTTTCAACTAAATCTAAAGCTTCCTCCGCCACCAGTTCCATGTATCACAAAACAAATGCTGAATAGCAATTCCGAAGTTATGTTTTATCATGTTTTGAATTTTTACAGATTAGAATACGAGGCTTCATGCAGATTGATTGAATATGATCTTTCTTTAAGCTCGGAGACCTCCCTCCAATTCTGTGGACATTTGATGCACATTCTGGAGCGGCCGCTGGCCCTCCAGACCGTAGTAACTTGTGTTTTTTGACCATAAGGCTTTGCGCAAAAAGGGACCACGAGGTCAACAACATGGCGATTGTAGAATGTTGTTTTTATCGAAGGCAATTAAAGTTTTTACAGTTTTGTTCGTACAT
>JAHPZR010000169.1:15000-17500 GCA_019787425.1 Platygyra sinensis | reverse complement strand
CGAGAACAGAGCAACTAAAAATTTATCGTCTTTTTTCAGAGTAAACTGAAGCGAAAAAATTGATATCCAGAAGTGGTTTTCTGGACAACAAACCAGCACGGCAATTGAAAACGGAAAAAAAGTTATTTGCAGTTTGCCGTTGACTTTTCATATAATGATAACGGTACGTGAAGGCTATTTAAAGGGACATTGTCACGAGGATTTTGCTGTTTTAGGTCAATTCTGTGCTAAAATCATTACTTTATGGCTTTAATCATAAACAAAATGCTTCTGTAAAACTACGACGAAGATATCAAATGAATTTTATCCGAGGGCTAACCATAATAAATATCTTGAGGATTTTTGGAACGGCATTAAACCTTGAATTAAGAAATTGGCCATTTTTTTCAAATTTAAATCCATTTCCATCCGCGCCATCCGTGGCGACAGGCGACAGGAAACTGTTTCAGTATCTTCAAATAGAACCTCACATTAGCCGAGTTTCGAGGCCGAGAACTACTCGGAAACAGAAATCTTGTTCAGAAGTCAGACATACGCTGGCTGCGATTTCGGTCTCTATATGCGCACAAATATTTCGTAGAAACTGTAACTTAATCAGTTACTTTAATCGTCTACTAGCTGTTTTGTTCCTCACCTGAAATCGATAACAGCAATGCAAGTAAAAAAGACGCAAAACACACTGATTCCATGTCCTCCGGGACGTTTCTTTCTTGCTCTTTCCGCGTCCACGTACTTTTTAAGTTGTACAAGTCGGTACCAGTCACAATTTTTTTCAGTTTGTAAGTCAATAATTCTTTTAAAAATTTTTTAAAAAAACCCTTTTTGGGCGTTGGAAACGCTTCTGCTCCTTAATTGGACATTTACTATGACGCGTCAGTTCATGGATGGGGCTTTGTCAAATGGAGTACGTGTTATCTTTAATTTGAACTCGTAAGTGGTGTCATGACTCAGACAAGACTCAGACAAACAAACTGGAATGGTGGATGATTTTGAAAATATCTTTAAAGGCGAAAGCTGGTGTTCCTAAAACAATTGTGAAACGAAAACTTCGCCTATATCCCCTGTACTTCCCTCAGAACACGTACACGCTTTTGTTGACTGCGTCTCGCGGGGAATTTAGTGATTCAGTTGAATTCTATTTTCAGACTTCGTGATCTTCGCTATTCAGATCGAGTTTAAAATTTAGTGCATCTTCCGTTTTCGTTTATTGTTAAATTCACTGATTGCCTTTGTCAACTCAGGGTCTGGTCAATTCGGTAAATCCAGTTGGCGTCCTGCACTTGGAGAAAGGCTGCACTGCACTGTAAGAGAGTGATAAAAAGAAAAGAACAACCTTGCTATTGTCATTCTTAACCTAAGTTTGACCATAACATCTACTTAAGACATCCTGTTTGTGAAAAACTACAGCATCAAGTGTTTGGGTGCAGACAACACACAGTAGAATTTGGATTGCGGTTTGATTTGGAATTCTGCACTGTCCATCAAAGATGACAAGCTTAAGCTGGCCGAACAATAATGTTGGAACACTGGGTTGACGAAAAGTGAAAATTCCAAAACAAATATCTGCAGATGGAATGAATGTTAACAAATTAATATAGTGATGGAAGTAATCAAACCATATTGCTGAGTGGTTGTTTACAGTCGCTTAACTTTTGACTGATCGTTCTATGACTTTGGTTTATGATATATAAATATTCCCATCAAGGCATATGACAGAACAAAAACAGGAGGCGCACCTCTTAGAGCGAGCTTCGCTTGAATACCCGGTTAATAGCAATTATACGTTATTAAAAAAAACACCTGTGTAGGATAAATCTGGCCACGATTGTGGCAAGTTTAATAACGTCAATCCCAACACAGCGATCTATTCAAAGGTTTTTCATAAGTAACTGATAAAAGTGGGGCGACAAAAATCCGCCAAACTACATCAACGAATAGATTGATAGGAATAAGAAGCAAATTGAAATAGCAATAATGATCCGCTGGTAGGTGCAGGAGAAGGGCGCGGGTAAGATTTTTCTTCAAGGTGATCTGTCCTTGTCGATGGTCAAAGAAAGAAGGACGAACACCATCGAAACTAGCCGTAATATAACGCTACGCTTCCGAGATATTGACAGTTGACCTTAAGCTTTGGTAAGGAAACAACGCCCACAAATCCCATTAGCTCGGTTTGGCCTACCTAGCACAATCTAAACAACGGATTATCACGTGTGCACCATGCCTTGACATAAATAATTACATTATGTCTAGCCATAATGTTTTGATTATTACTTATATTTTTAAGGAGATATTTGCCGACCGGAATCAGCAGGCTTTGCGACCTTTTAACATCTGATTCCAAGCGGAATTCTAAGAGACACATGCTTACTTGTGAAAGAGGAATTTTGTTGGGAAACACATACGTGAAAACCTCTTCCATATTAGTACATAAAAAAGAATGCTAAAACGTGGAAACACTGCTTGAATGAATAAATTGATAAATAAAATATATGATTATGTG
>JAHPZR010000169.1:7500-10000 GCA_019787425.1 Platygyra sinensis | reverse complement strand
CCGCAAAAGTTTCACACCAGAACTGGTGCAACGTTTCACAGCAAAAGTCATGGTAACGTTGAATGTCGTTAGAAAATCAACGCAAAAGTTTCACACCAGAACTGGTGCAAAGTATCGCAGCAAAAGCCATGTTTGTATGTCGTCAGACAATCACCGCAAAAGTTTCATACCAGAACTGGTGCAAAGTTTCACAGCAAAAGTCATGTTTGTATGTCGTCAGACAATCACCGCAAAAGTTTCACACCAGAACTGGTGCAACGTTTCACAGCAAAAGTCATGGTAACGTTGAATGTCGTTAGAAAATCAACGCAAAAGTTTCACAGCAAAAGTCATGGTCGTACAGTTTCAAGTTAAATTTTCAATTGTAATGACACTTTTTTGTATTAATATATCGTGAATATATCATACTGTAAAGCTTAACTTTTTTGTTTGGTAATAAAGCTTGTTGTTGTTGTTAAATTCTTAATACTCCGTAGTTTGAAACCAGAATTATAACTTATAGGCCAATCAGCAAAATACAGATTTCATTAATCAAAATTGATGTGCTCATTGCTTAGTACAAACGTAATCGGTAGTCTTATAGCAAAGACTGGTTGAGGCATCTTGAAGTTCTGCAAAGAAATATGAAACCTGTAAAATGGAACTTATGAACGAAGTGAGATTTTTCAACTAGGACCATAGGGGTCAAGTACTGAATTGTGTACTACATTTTCATTAACTGTTCCTTTTAACTCGGAAAATTAAAAATGAAGGCTTAAAATTTCTACACCCGGCAACCTCTTCCATAAACATCTTGCCCTACATGTCGGCAGAAGTTCTTGTTTAGTTCAAAATCCCATTGCAGACATAACGTCTAATAGCAGTCAAGTCTGATCATAACGATAATGTGCTGATTATAATTTACTAGTTTCTTCCACCTAAAACACAGCTTATTCTCACAGGAATTTTTTGCCGGAGTACTTTTTGGAATTATTTGACAAAATTTATAATTATTCAACTCGTCATTTCAGAAATATATTACCAACGTAACTAGTTTTATGTTGCCTGCGACTGAATAAAGTCGCTTCTGATCGCTCTCCGTCACTTCCCTATCGCTGAGACCTTTCACTGTGGCTATTTTACGTAGACTACGAGTAGTCTCTCTTTCGCTTAGTCCGTCGTGCGTGACACAACTCGCGGCCATTTTAAAATGGCCACGAGAGATCCTTGGAGCGAGAAGCGTCATAATAACTAGGAAAAAATTAATAACTAGGAATCTAATACCTAAATGTCCCATAACATGTGCTAAAGTTAACGTTTAAAAACTCTATGACTCTATTGAGACCCAAAAAGGGCTGCCTTTAAATTATTCTTTTGTTCGTTTCAAAATAGCCTCACTAAACTCGTTCGGGAGAGCAAATTCTTTAAATTTTTGTCTTAAAAAAGGGGGTTAGTGAGGCTAATTTAAATACGAACAAAAAAAATAATTTAAAGGCAGCCATTTTTGCATAGGGTCTATAGACAGCTCTGTACTGGAAAGACCGCTGACCGGTGGCTGTTCTGAACAAAGGGATATTTCACTGTTGTGGATTTCGTGTCACGCAAACGGAAGCTTGGTCCCTGGTAACTAGCTTAGATGTAAGGTAATCAGGGGCGCAACCCGTCATGCATTTAAACGCAAAAGCAGCGTCTCTTAGATATACCACTCGTAGTCTACTATATCTACTTTATACGCGATCTAGCTGTCATTAGGCGGACTGATCAGAGTTTATTTCATCGCATGTCTCTGTCCACAACATTTTCTACTTGATGGCAAGAGCTGTTGAACCGCTGATTTCTTTTTGTTGAGTAATTTTAAGAAAGCCAAAGCCTACGTAAAATCCAAAATTAATTAATGGTGCCCCTAGTTTGTTTTGTTTTTTGTTTATTAGCTTGAAACAGAGGTCAACAATGCAAGGGCATAAAACCACTTCATTGTTTTGAAACCCTGCTACAAAATCATGACATAATGACCCAGTGATGACTTACTTAACAACAATGCCGCTACATTCACCTAGCCTGTGAGCAGGTTGATGGTAGAGCGAAGCCGCGAGACGAGACAGTGGGCCTACTCTGATCTTAGCAATTTTTTCATTTCAATCCCAGAATCCGCAGAAAAAAACCAAGCCAACTTATTTTTACCGGAAGTATGAACTTTGACACCTCAGATCTCTCGGAATTTCATAACAACATGCAGTCGTTGTTGATAAAGTCTTGCCGAAGAAAAACCGTCTATGTTTATGTCTAGAAAGGACACACACTTGATTCCAAGTGTAGTATTCCTAGAAGCCACTAAGGTCAAAAACTCGAGCAACACAAAGTCACCCTTCGAACTCCCGCTCGTACACACACATGCACACACACTCGTTCGGCCACGTGACCACTGTTCATAGTCCCGGATATCCACAGGACACCACATCTTCCTCTTTCTCCGCTTATAAACCCTAACAAAAATTTCAACAAAATAGCATGAGCAATGTCA
>JAHPZR010000168.1:12500-17879 GCA_019787425.1 Platygyra sinensis | reverse complement strand
AGGATACTGTGATGCTCATCATAAAGAGCATGCATCTCATTAACCTGCATTTCTGGACATATCTGAGAATATCTGTAGACATTACTAAAGCAGTATCCTTCAAACTTGGCACCAGAAACGTACATCAAAAAAGAAAGAAATTAACAACTGTCGTACCATTGCCATGACAACAGTTATGCTACTGGTCCTGTTTTAATTAATTTCCAGATTTTATCTTAAACAAGGATCGTCCACTCCCAGCAATCTAAGGGAGAGAGTTAAGACAATATGGGAACCATGTGTATTCAGAGCAAGAAGCCTCTTTAAAGGGTTGCAAATGGGGCTATTTGGTTTTCCACAGAAAGAGACTGGAGCCAAGAGTGCTATCATGGCAACAATATAGGAAGTGTCATTCTCTTACTTTTGTGACAGAGCTTGAAATTAATGCTCAAAAACTCGCAAAATGCAAGTGATTTTGATAAGCTGCAGGTGAGAAAAATATCAACAAGCAAATGTTTGCGAGTTACAATCATTCATGTCTCCCAAACATTTGGAAAGAATTTGCTAGTGGTCTCACCAGTTTGCTAGTGGAAAAAATCTTACTAGCCAATCTTTTGCAAGTGGCCTGAAAAGTTAACTTCAAGTCCTGTTGTGACACACATTTGTAGTACCACGTTTGAAGAACATTGCTCCAATATTTCTGGAGATATTCTTGATTCAGTATTCAATAGTTTAAATAGAACTATTTATGATGCCATCATGTTCCAAATTGCATCATATAAAAACCTGAATATCTCTAAAACAAACATATATATTCCAAAAAGGAAAATGGCATTCTTCTTTACTTTGAAAAGCCTTTCAAATGCGCAGCAATTATTTTTTACTTCATAGGCACTTTAACATTGGTAAAAATCATACTATTTACACTAACATATTTTGTCTCTCTTTTTACCCAAGCTGGAAAAATCAGGCAAAATAGTCAAACTTACCGAAATATTATTAGGCATACATTTAAAGACATTAGGTTAACTCTTTCTTCACAAAGGCAAGCTACCTAATCAATCATCAAAGTAAGCTGGCAAACTTACTGTAGGGTATGTAATAACAATAACAATAACAACTTCATTTATATAGTGGGTATATACAAAGAAATTAATCAGGAAAAATCAGGCAAAATAGTCGAACTGTCTTGTGAAATTAAAGAAAAGAAATAGTACAATTTGGCATACATTTAGGCACAATAATTTTCTATTAAAATTAATCACCAAAGTAAGGTAGCAAACTTACTGCAGCGTATGTAAGTAACGAGATGAAGGGTTCTCTATCTACCTTCCCTTTCAAAAACTTCTTCCAAACCAGAAATCTTAATTAGATATTACAACAAAAGTGATAGTGGTACAAAATCTGTGGTTTGGAATGCAGCAGAGCACTGATCTGAACTCCTTCTGCAACAAATCTGTTCCTAAAGAGGTCAACTCCTGTTCTCCTGACTTAACTATGTTACTCTGGTTACTCACCTTGGGGTATACTCAAAAGTTCCTCAAACTGCTGTGACACTGGATTTACCACAATCACAAAACTGAACAGCAAGTGAAGCGTAATAAGCGCCAACACTATGTCTGACAATATCGCAGAGGTATTGTGCTGGTTAGAACCCACACTGTTGAGGATGTTCGAGGTAATGTCCTTGCCGTATGCCACAAAGCCAAGAATTGTGACAGGCAGGTACATGCTGACTACGCCAATATAAGCCCAGAAAACGGACAATGGAAACCTAGAGGATTTCTTCATGTCTGTCTGGATGGTTGGGAAGGCCGAGGCACCACCAAAGGAAAACAGAATTGTTCCAAAAGCTACCAAACAAAGGAACATTAGCAACTGAAACCATGTAGTCAGTTTGATTTTAAAACATTAAGGTAGAGTTGTCCTGCAATCAAACCAATAGCATTTTTAATTCTCCTGCTGAGCTGGAGCTATGTCAGAATGATTCTGTGTCTTACAGATCACTGTCGACAAAGGTACCTTTCCCAAACTTAAATTCCCTACACACTATAGCTAGGCAGGAGGTACTTAAAAGCGCAAAAACCACCAGTCATTTTGGATTTATCTTTGAGGAAAACTCGGGCAAGGAAATCACAAGACTATCGTGACGCCATCGTTTTTGGAAAGGCTCAGTTTTCGAATGAATGTTTTCCGTCAATATGAAAACGAAAAGCCACTGTTTTCAAATTCCTCCATGTCATCCAGCATGGTCACCAGGTCTTTATCATTTGAACCTCTCAGGATTGAGAAAGTATTATACAACATCAACAAAACAGGAGGGTTTTCACAGTCTCCTGGAACAAGCTGGGTTAATGATGGAAAATGTTTATCATTGTCTTGCTTAACCCTTTAATGGTTTTTCTTCTTAATGTAATTATCGTTCACTGGCGAACAATGACTTTATATACGTGTTATGAAAAAATAATATAGATTTTCAAGTTGATCACACAGCCTTGACTTATGACAAGACCTTGCTTTTTAATAGAGTATAAATAAGAAAGAGACAATTAAAAAAAAATGTGCCAACTGTATCTCAATCAAGTTTGTGATCTTGCACGTTGCAAAATATGCTAATTAAGCTTATAAAATCTCTCAACTCCAAATAAGCACATGCTGCATAACATTTGATTTATTTAACTGAAACTTTTGCAGTCAAGTTGTTACAGATCGTTGTTTCAGATGTGAGTCCTAAAAAGGTCCTAGCTTGTATTCTCTTGATTGAATTAACAAAAATAATTAATTTTTCTAGGTTAAATAAAAAATGTAACCAAAAATGCAACTTTATGACGTCACGAATCCACAGGGGTTCTTCTGTAAATCAAATGCAGATATAAAATGCAAATTACATTTGGTACTCTTAATAATATATAGTTTGCCAAGCTTTCTATTATTTGTTCTGCTTCCAAATCAGTAAAAACTTGCCTCTCAAGGAAAGCCTACACAAAAAAAGAAAATGTTAAAGGGTTAAGCAAAAACCCAGTTAATAGCAATCAAAAAACATTTTCAAGGTTGAGTTTTCTCATTTGCAATACAGTATAATTCAGCATATATGCGAGGCCATATTAAATTGTCGCGATTATCATAATTATTTAAAATCTAAAAAAGTTCTCTGGTTGAAATAGTTTGAGATTATGAGCTTTAGGTTACGAGTGTGCAATCTTTGACAGTGGACTACAGGCGTGATCATTAAAATATATACAGTAAAAAGTGCGAAGAAGAAAAAATTACATTAAAGTGCCACTATGACGAAAATCGCATATTTTCTATCAGAGCCATTTTAAAGCGTAAAGAAGCTGCCTGCATGAGAAGAAAAATGCCGTTTACTATTTTCAAATATCTCTTTTTGGTCCAGATATATTCAAGCCAAGTGATGACGTCATACACTAAACCAAATTTTGATCAGATATGATGAAAAAGGATATCTCAGCCGGTTTGTATCAGAAATGTTTGATTCTCTGCAGTAAGATTCTACTAAATGTGCATCACAATTTGAGCTTAACAGTTTTGTTACCATGGCAACATACTGGGTTCCAGACCTCCCCAATATGAAAGGCATTTCTGTCCACCTTTGGCATCTCATTTTCATATTTGCAAATGGTGCCTCATATACATGATCCAACAAGCATATAAGTATGTTTGCTTGGGTTTGTGGCCTTGTTTAACGTTTTTCGGGCTGAAAATCGCTTACATATTGAAATCAAGCGGGTGGGGACTGGAAAAGAGTGGGTTGCCATGGGAACAAACTATGTTGTAGCCAAAGGTGTGTTTTTGGTAGAACTATATGCCTGCCAAGTTTCAATGCTCTGCGCTGCAAATTAACCAAGATAGCTCTATTTATAAATATGATGTAAAATTGAGTTGAGTAAATGACGTCATCAGTCATCTCATTTGCATATTTTACACATTTTTCAAACTTAAATATCTCCGGAACTAATACAGAAATTTGCAAACGGTAAACGGCGTTTTCATTCTTTTATACAGGGCATCTGACAGGATGCGGTGGTGCGGATCCGCATAATTCGCCTGCTTCCGCATCCTCGGCATCCTCGGCATCCTTGGGGCATTTTTCCGCATAAAAATAGAAAATTGCTACATATAAGCGAGAAAGCAACTGATTACCATCATCAGAAGCAAAAATATCGAAGAGATTGATCATTTTGAAGAAGTTATTCACCCAAAACAGCGACGAAAACACGTCTTTTCGTTCGTAAACAATTTTAAGCCTCCAGACGTTCTGTGCGTCTTTTGGTGATGGGCCTGGGTTCTAGTTCTAGTGGTGTCCAGTTTTTCTTGTCCGATTTAATGCCTGGTTACTAAGCTTCGGACAAACACAACAACGAAAACCATGGAAAAATTGCGCTGAACGAAGAAATACATGTCCACGAATGGCAGCAAAAGGTCAAACGTGTGATAAAGGACTAAAATTATCGGTAAGACGTTAACGTGTGTTTTATACGTTGGAAAAAGCTATGGGAGCAACTTTATTAAAGTGTAGAAATTTCCGCATAATCTGGCGTCTTATCCGCATAATCGTCACTTTCTTCCGCATAATATTGCCGAAAATTTCCGCATAATTTTCAGTTTTTTTTCCGCACCCTATCAGATGGCCTGTTTATAGAATTCTTTGAGATCCATCTAAAAATTCAAGAGGTAAAAATTTGATCATAGTGGCACTTTAAGAACAAAAAGATGCTTAAGAGGATCTGAAATAACATGCTGATATGGGGTTCATAAAAGAATGGCCAATATTGTCTCTTAAGAGGTAATGGTTTTGAGTTATTGTCTGATTCAATCGTAATTGCAGTATACCAGGATTCCAATGTTTTCCTTGCGCAAAAATTAAGAGTGTTTCTAACGGGTTAAACTGTTGCTATGATAACAGTCTGTGTCACATAAAAGGCCATGACTTGTTCAGCAATCCCACTTCTGTAGCATCAATAAAAAACGAGCGGCAGCATTGAGCTATCAAGAAGGAAGAAGTGTTGTTCAACCATGCTGGAAACTGTGATGAGCCATCTTTTAAAACTTTGAATAGTGGCATATTTTAATACAGATGGACCAATGGAAGAAAGAAACATGACACACGGTTTTCATACCTGAAAAGAAGCTCTCAAAGTTCACAATAGGCTGTTGGACGGTTTTCAAATCAGTCGGGAAATCCAGTCTGATACACACACAGATCATCAAACAAGCCACAGCTGTTGCCAAACTAGCACCTACAGCTATCCCCAAGAATTCCTTGAGCGTGCCGAACCAGGAGCAAGGAAGCAGGACTGCAAAGCAGATGACAAGCCAAATACGTAATTCACCAGTTTTTCCAACATCACCATGCACAGGCAGATTAACCAGACTTAACAT
>JAHPZR010000168.1:0-7500 GCA_019787425.1 Platygyra sinensis | reverse complement strand
CGTAATCCCGACGGTTTCTACCCGCTAATCCCGATCCCGGTCATATTTTCTCAAGTCCTTACCTCAACAAAAACGATCCTTGAAGTTCCGTTCCAGATTCCCTCACAGCAGACCCAGCAGACCCAAGCACTGACTAGTAGGTTCAATTAGCTGTATCTCTCTGCACTAAACTGAACGATGATCTAGTTCATTTGCTTTTCATGAGTAGTTTTAAACGAGTCAGTCAATCAGTCATTTTTATGATCTTTTATTGGTCGTTTCTTTTTTCTTTGCTTTCCTTTTTTTCTGTTTTGCCTTTTTTGTTCGATAACGCCTGCCTTGCGGATCACTTCGATCCCTGAAAAACGTATCTCTCGGAAATATAGCGATCAAAGAAAAGCATTAAGGGTACATCTCACGACGTGCCACGGTAAATTCACTGTTCACAACACATATGGCAAGTCAGCGTTATCGCAACTCAGAAGACAGTTTGCTCATTAACAATTTTCAGCCATGGCAACGATCATCTGGAAATTCCATAAAATCGAGTACAATTGTGCTTAGCAGATAATGAAACATACACTCTTTTCGACTCCAGTTTAACCAGTGCTCCATGTTCCGGCTCAAAATGCCATAATCACCGGTAACCAAAGCGAACTATAAGAGGTTGAAATAAGACTGTATGGATTTAAATTTCGAACAAAAACTATTTCTGTTTTCCTTGGAAAAGCTACGATAAAGTTCGAAACCTCTCCAAGTGGTGTCCTTCTTATCTCGCCGAAACGCTTCTGTAGCCATTGGAGCGATTTTGACGCGTATATAGAGTACGCGTCACTGTATTTTAGCTTTCAAAGGAAAAAACAGAGAAACTCTAATAGTACGCTTTGGTCACCTATGGCTAAATTAATGCGAAAAGTTTATTTGATGATTGCTATCATCTAGGAGCTTCTTCAGCATTTCGCTGCAATTAAAATATAATTCTGCTATTGAAGCGAACAGTTCTTCCGAAACGTTAAATCCGTGAGCCCCGCTTACATTGCACCTTTTCTAGCGCAGGATTTTAATTTAGTCATATCCTGCACGTATTTCTTGCGGGTGTTCTGTTGTTCACACCCTATAGTAGGAGCACTGATACTTTGTACTACAAAGATTTAGTCAGATAAAATAACACGAAGGAAAAAGGTGAAGGCGATGTTAATGTTTAAAATAATTAAAGGGCTTTCCCCACCGTACCTGCAGGATTTATTTAGCATCCGTTGTACACCGTACAACTTAAGAGATTCTGAGATTAAGCTAAACCTGCCCAAGCCACGCACGAACTATTGCAAGCGTGCCTTGGGCTACAGTGGGGCGCTACTATGTAATAGCTTACCTGTAAACTTAAGAAAATCAGGCTCCCTTGGGTACTTTAAAAGGGAACTTGAAAAATTTTACAGCAATTGCAGTCGGGCTCCCACACGGGAATCTTGTAAAACAGTGTTTTTTAATTAATTTTTTAACTGAAGATTTTACCGTGTATAAATAAATAAAGTATGTATGGATGTATGTATGTAAGTTCTATTTTCTGTATCCGAGTTTTACGGTTTAATCCTGACAAAGTCTCACTAGCGGACGAAACCGGTCGATTAATAAACTCAGTTGTACAAGATCATTAGTTGTTGCTGCATGCTGCCCACTTTTTGTTTTTGTTTTTGTTTTTTTTGCATTTTTTAAGTGTTTCAGTCTCTGGAATTCCCGAATCTCGGTTTCTTTAAAGCTACATTTCCCGATTCCCGCCTGTTAAAATCGCCAAATCCCGTGTCCCGGTCATAATTCCAATCCCGAATCTCGTTCCACTTTTCGTTCAAAATCCCCAATCCCGGCCTTGCAATAAGCCAAATCCCGGATCCCGATAAACCTATTGGGGACCCTCATTTCTCCAATGATGAACACTGCAGCCGTGAAGACGGTTAACCCCTTTTGCAGCTCTGCGGGCTCATGCTTTTCTCCTCGCCGCTCTATCATTAGGTTATCGTTGTCGAAAGCATCTTTTTCTGCCATGATATCTGGATCTTGAACACTGTCGCTTGGGCCGTCATTTGCTACAGGAGGGACAAGCATTTTTCCTGACCTGATTATTAAAAGTTTCTTGCAAGTCTCCCATGGAGTACAATAGATCAATATCTCTCGTTCCCAGAGCCTCGCTACCCTTTGTCCAGCGGAACTGGAACGAAGACCTTTATCGACCTCTGCAATGCCTTTGGAATAATGTTTCGATAGTTTGTTTCCATAACAAGATCAATTTCGTTCCCAGAGCCTTCGTAACCCTTGTCTGCTCGAAGCCATTCCTGCTAATAATGTCTACATCCTCGGCTGACATGGAGACTTTTAGACTAGGTAAAACCCAGTAAAACTCGAACGCGCGAGGATTGAAGAGGGGACAGTTACCATACTGGAAAATATGTTCTTTAAAACAAGACGGTGCTAGCAGTGTTCCTGACTGGCTTTGGCAAATCTTTTTGACTTAGTCCTAAGCGGCTTCGATCCTGCAGTACCGCGTCAAGATTCTGCAAGATTCTTCCGTGCTTGTTGTCTCGGAGTAACTGCAGAATACCCTGTCACATAGCCCATTTCGCAGATACGGCGGCCATTTTGAATTCTATTGTTTCGAATATCTATTATGGGATGCTCTGGGGGCAAATACATATTTTATCACATACGGGGTAAAATTACTGAATGCTGATTGGCTGAGACTGAGGACATTTTTTCTTAATTTTTGTAATTGCCCCGGGCAAAATTACTTGATGCTGCATGATTGGCTGAGCAGGCCATCATTGAGTTGGTTTCCCGCTTCAAACGGATTTTTGAAAAGAAATTTCAGAAACGCATCGCTTCTGAGTTTGATCTAAACACAGTTATTTCATCTTAACGTGAAAGAGAATCAACATGCAACAAAGCGCAGTCTTTTGGTGGAAAAGCAAAAGGATTTTTCCGTCTAGAAATACATTGATTCGCAGCCTGAAAAACGTTTGAGTGGAGACGGCTGGTGTTGCAGAACTTCGTGGCCGCCAAACTGAAAGTTAATTTCTTCGTTTTGTTTCGGGTCGCTTTATTAGTATTACAGCTCACTTTATCGGCGTAAAAACAGCGTAAATTTTGTTGGTACGTGAAGTTTTCACAGTGGAAAGGACAGTTTTGGATTCAAGAAGTTATTAGAGCTCGTTTGGACACTTGTTTACGTCTATCATCGATCGAAGAACAAGTAGTTTCACGCCGTTGCAAGCTTCGCAAAACAGGTGAATAAAATTAGATTGCTTATAGTTTTGTTTGTAAAGAAATGGCTTTGAGTGAATTGAACCAAGTTGCTGCGTTTTGCTTACTATTATAGTAGGCTTTCCCCGTGCTACTACTAGCCTGTTAAATAATGACAACCGGCAAACCGGTTTACGCGACGGCAAAACCTTGAACCTTTGTACAAAATTTTGCCCTTTATGTGATAAACAAGTAATCGCATGTGCTCTCGGGCACTTACTTAGCACTTAGATCTCTCCGCGCCAGGAGGCGCATAAGGCCGCAACCCTCGTCTTCCAACCCACTCTGTCTTCCGCTATGACTTTGACTTCTCTCCAGCTGTTCCACCCTTCACTCTTTCGCTCATTTTCCACGGTTCGTCTCCACGTGGTCTTTGGTCGACCTACTGCCCGTTTCCCTTCTGGTTGCCACCCTAACGCTACCCTGCAGTTGTCGGTTGCATCTTTTCTCAAGACGTGCCCGATCCAGTTCCAGCGCCTCCTGCGGATCTCATCACTGGTCTTATTTATTCCTGCAATATCCCCTATCCTCTCGTTGCTCACTCTCTGTGGCCACCGAATTCCGAGGATTCGTCTGAGGCACACAAACTGGAATGCGTCCATCTTCTTTTCCTCCACCTTTGTCATTTTCCATGCCTCGCATCCGTAGAGTAGTACTGGGCGTACTAGCGTCTTGAACAGCTTGATCTTCGTTTGGCGTCCTATACTCCGTAACCTCCATATCTTGGTTAGGTTATAGAACGCCCTTCTTGCTTTATTTAGTCGGTTCCTAATATCTTCAGTTCCACCACCATCTTTCCTGACCGTTGCTCCGAGGTATACGAATTCTTCCACTTCTTCGACTTCATCTTCTCCAATCTTGACCCTGTCCTGCCGTCTTGCATTCGATCTCATCATCTTGCATTTTGCCGCATTGAGCTTCAGTCCTACACGCCCAGCGTTCTCCACCAATCGATCCGTCTTGCTCTGTATATGCTCGTACTTCGACGAGATCAGAGCAATATCGTCTGCGAAGTCAAGGTCTTCTAATACGCTGGTGAAGTTCCATCGTATTCCATTCTTATGCCCGTGTGTCGTCTTTCTCATCACCCAATCTATTGCTATGAGGAAGAGAAATCCTGACATAACACACCCTTGCTTGACTCCCGTCGTGATCTTGATCCACCTCGTCTGTTTCCCGTCATCCATTACCGTACACTCAAAATCCTCATACATGATTTTAACCATCTTCACCAGCTTTTCAGGTATGCCGTACGACTTCATGATCTTCCACAAGCTTTCTCTATGGATCGAATCAAAGGCATTCTCGAAGTCAATGAAGTGTGTGTACAGCGTCGCTCTCCATTCATTCACCTGCTCCATGATGTTGCGGAGAACGAAGATCTGCTCCACTGTGCTCCTATTCCTACGGAATCCCGCCTGTTCCTTTCTGAGGGCCTCATCCACTCCCCGTTGGATCCGATCGATTATGATTCGGCCCATGATTTTGCTCATTACTGGCAGCAGTGTCACTCCTCTCCAGTTTTTACATTCGCTCAAGTCCCCTTTCTTTGGTAGTTTGACGATGATGCCTTTCTTCCAGTTCTCTGGTATTCTCTCTTCGTTCCATATCTTCCTGTATAGTCTTGTCAGTTCTTGTACTGCTGTGTCGCCGCTTGCTTTCAGCAACTCTGCGGGTATTTCGTCCATTCCAGGTGCCTTTCCACTTTTCGTCTTCTTAGAGCTTGTCTGACTTCATCTTCCCTGATCTCTGCTGTGTCCATCTCCCTCATCTCCTCTGCCTCTGTCTCCACATCTGTTACAGGGCTCGAAGGCGCCTTCCTCACAAGCACTTCTTCAAAGTGCTCCGCCCATCTCTCAAGTCTCACCTCCTTGTCCTTGATTACTTCTCCATGCTTATCCTTTACGGCAGCGGCTTGTCTCATCTTCTTATTAGTTAGTCTTCTTGCCGTCTGGTACAGCTCTCTTGTGCGTCCTTTCTCAGCAGATCTCTCAGCTTCCTTAGCGATCTCTTCTGTCCAGTGTCTCTTGTCCTCTCTTGCCCTGCGCTTCACTTCTCTGTCCTTCAGCCTGTACTCTATGCGCAACCTTCCTTTGACACGCTCTGATCTGGTACTGTCAATTTTATTTCCTATCTGCCTCCTTTCCTCTATTGCCCTCCATGTGTCACCCCTCAACCATTGCTTGCTCCTTTTCTTCACCCTTCCCAACACCTTGTCTGCAGTCTCTGTGTACACTTTCTCTATCTGGCTGCAGTCGTCATTCACGTCCTCTTCTACCTCTAGTGCTTCGAACCTGTTGCTTAACTCGATGTTGAACCTCTCTTTAAACATCGCACTATCCAGCTTTTGTGTGTCAAACCTGGCTTTGATCTTCTTCCTATTTGGATCTTTGTGGAGCTTCATCAGTAGTTTCGTTACTACGAGGTAGTGGTCACTAGCTGCATCTGCTCCCCGCTGTACTCTAGTGTCAGTGACTGACGTCCTCCATGTTCTCCTTATCATGATGTGGTCTATCTGGTTCCTTGTTTGCCCGTCAGGGGAGACCCACGTGGCCTTGTGTATGTCCTTATGGGGGAAGCATGTTCCGGTGATGACAAGGCCGTTAATGGACCAGTACTCGCACAGCCTCTCTCCATTATCGTTCCTGCTCCCTAACCCGTGTCTCCCTATAACCTCCTCCATCTCGCTGTTATCGTCTGCCACCTTTGCATTCATATCACCCATGACGATCACAATGTCATTTTTGTTGCACCTGGAATGGACGAAATACCCGCAGAGTTGCTGAAAGCAAGCGGCGACACAGCAGTACAAGAACTGACAAGACTATACAGGAAGATATGGAACGAAGAGAGAATACCAGAGAACTGGAAGAAAGGCATCATCGTCAAACTACCAAAGAAAGGGGACTTGAGCGAATGTAAAAACTGGAGAGGAGTGACACTGCTGCCAGTAATGAGCAAAATCATGGGCCGAATCATAATCGATCGGATCCAACGGGGAGTGGATGAGGCCCTCAGAAAGGAACAGGCGGGATTCCGTAGGAATAGGAGCACAGTGGAGCAGATCTTCGTTCTCCGCAACATCATGGAGCAGGTGAATGAGTGGAGAGCGACGCTGTACACACACTTCATTGACTTCGAGAAGGCCTTTGATTCGATCCATAGAGAAAGCTTGTGGAAGATCATGAAGTCGTACGGCATACCTGAAAAGCTGGTGAAGATGGTTAAAATCATGTATGAGGATTTTGAGTGTACGGTAATGGATGACGGGGAACAGACGAGGTGGATCAAGATCACGACGGGAGTCAAGCAAGGGTGTGTTATGTCAGGATTTCTCTTCCTCATAGCAATAGATTGGGTGATGAGAAAGACGACACACGGGCATAAGAATGGAATACGATGGAACTTCACCAGCGTATTAGAAGACCTTGACTTCGCAGACGATATTGCTCTGATCTCGTCGAAGTACGAGCATATACAGAGCAAGACGGATCGATTGGTGGAGAACGCTGGGCGTGTAGGACTGAAGCTCAATGCGGCAAAATGCAAGATGATGAGATCGAATGCAAGACGGCAGGACAGGGTCAAGATTGGAGAAGATGAAGTCGAAGAAGTGGAAGAATTCGTATACCTCGGAGCAACGGTCAGGAAAGATGGTGGTGGAACTGAAGATATTAGGAACCGACTAAATAAAGCAAGAAGGGCGTTCTATAACCTAACCAAGATATGGAGGTTACGGAGTATAGGACGCCAAACGAAGATCAAGCTGTTCAAGACGCTAGTACGCCCAGTACTACTCTACGGATGCGAGGCATGGAAAATGACAAAGGTGGAGGAAAAGAAGATGGACGCATTCCAGTTTGTGTGCCTCAGACGAATCCTCGGAATTCGGTGGCCACAGAGAGTGAGCAACGAGAGGATAGGGGATATTGCAGGAATAAATAAGACCAGTGATGAGATCCGCAGGAGGCGCTGGAACTGGATCGGGCACGTCTTGAGAAAAGATGCAACCGACAACTGCAGGGTAGCGTTAGGGTGGCAACCAGAAGGGAAACGGGCAGTAGGTCGACCAAAGACCACGTGGAGACGAACCGTGGAAAATGAGCGAAAGAGTGAAGGGTGGAACAGCTGGAGAGAAGTCAAAGTCATAGCGGAAGACAGAGTGGGTTGGAAGACGAGGGTTGCGGCCTTATGCGCCTCCTGGCGCGGAGAGATCTAAGTGCTAAGTAA
>JAHPZR010000167.1:37500-46825 GCA_019787425.1 Platygyra sinensis | reverse complement strand
CTACCAATTAGGGAAAGCAAGCAGCGAACTACTTTTTGTAATGTTTAGTGTCTGGCACGAGGACTATCGTTCTACCTGGCACTCTGTAATTGGTATGTCGAATCTTAAACTCTTTTAAGACGCTGGGAAGGGGGAGACCGCCGTTCTTTTAGTTCCTCCATATTTGGTGTTGTTTTCTTTGTATCCAAGTCTCTTTTGGGAATTGAGAGACAAACGAATATCAAAAAATTAGAATTTTGACCCGAAAGCCTTGGAGCCATGTTAGAATATTGACATATCAAACGTGGGCTATTGAGGATCATTTTCGGATTATGGGATAGTTTGGTTCAAAATGCAATCTAAACAGCATGAATAACATACTAAAAAATAAGTTAATAATAGGTCAATGAATTTCAAACGAACAGCAAGGGCTAATATCTTTTGCCTGTTATTAGCAAATCTTGATACAAATTTTCGGCTATTTGCGATTTGTCAATTAGTCTTTTGGCCATATTCTTACTGGCTACGATTTCCTGTTTTCAGTTTTAATTACTCCTTTCCTTCAGTTATTTATATCCAAAACATTTCCACATAGAACACTTTTAACCTTACAAGTTAATTTTTTTCGAAATAACAAACTCTGCCATTCCTTTAATTTTCCAGGGTTTTTTTCCCGCGCTATACGTATGACAATTTGCACAAAAATCAGATATGACGTCGAGGATCGTTGGGAGCCGGAAGGATCATAACCAGAATATCAAATCGAGCCTGTAGATTCTTGAAATGTAAATGTAATGTATAATTAATTGGCCACTCCCCATTGGGGCTTTTCAGGGCCAATATAAACAAGCAATGATAAACAAATATTCAAATGAACAAAACCACATTAAGAATCCCAACAGGCAGGAGGCAAACCAGCTGGCTATTTACAAGGGCAGCCGAGAGGTTGAACTCGGGGCTACCGAGAACAACATCGGCTAGTGGTCAGAACGGGATTTGAACCCGCGACCAACAGATTTCAAATCTGGCGCTCTAACCACTCGGCCACGCTGCCTCCTTCGAACGGTTTGAATCGGAGTGCGGAGTTCGCTATATCGAGGTTCTATTCCACACATTTTACTGTGAACTTTGGCCGGGACGTAGAATATCGTTCGTTATATCGAGGACTTCGTTAAATAGAAGTTCGTTAAATCGAGATTCCACTGTAACGGACTGCTATTTTAGCTGATACAAACTAGGCAGTATCTAAGGATCACACCGGGCTGATACTATGCCAGCATGGGCAAAAATGATACACTATTTAAAGGGCACTTCCACTCTTACAACAATTTGGCTTTGAATTGTTTGAAGTAATTATTAAATCTCAAATTTTACTGGACAAGGTAAAAACGACATTCAAGAGTAACAATAATCGAGTTAAGATTATCGCCTATTTTTCGCTTTTAAATTTCCCGTGCACCGCCATTTTGGATTTTGTGACGTCGTGTGGTTGCCGCACATTTCTTTTGTTTTTGTCCTCTAAGCCTCACTGTCAAGACTGAATTTTAATATATCGAAAGTGGCCTATTGGGCAACCATATGACGTCATGTAATCCAAGATGGCGGTGCGTGGGAAATTTAAAAGCATAAGCTAACCCTGTTTTGCCTGACACTGATACCTCATCGCTGGGCTTTCCACCGAAATTTGAAATAAGACAGTATTTCCTACAATTAAATTACGTCCATTTGCTTTAAGAGTGGAGGTTTCCTATAAGGATAAAGAACTTCAAAAACCAAAAATAGTAATCGTGATTTGGCGTGAAAAGTGTTCTTTTTTTGCAAAAAAATCGTCTCTTGAACTTCTACGGATTACTTGCCTGTATTGGCGTCTTCTCTCGATCCATTAAACGAAAGTTCAAAGGCTTTCTTGACTTGGTCCCACTCAGCTTTCAGGAATCTATTCTTCTTATTCCATCTCTTAAACAATTCCAGTGTGGAAGTATCTTCATCTGAACTGCACCAGTGCAAGAAGCACTGTAAGATGAGCATACAAACCTGAAAGCAAGAAAGCTGAATCAGTGTTTAAATAAAGCGAAGCGATTCTAGACCTTTTTTGGAATTTTTGGGACAAGGCTATGAAAGAATTAAAAGGTCTTGGAAGCAATCTGAGGTAGCTTGGCGCTTATCGCAATTAGAAGCTGTTTACATAGCTAAAGACAATTCAGATGGATCGGAAATCACCTTGTGTAGCCAGCCAGTGATGCATTCGTTTTACTGACAGCGAGACGTTGATTTCTTGTAACATTAGCTCCGATATTTGGTTGTGAAGCATTAGAAAATTCGCGATCAAGATCATGGTCTTAAAAAGGTTAAAGAAACAAGCGAAGTAATTTTTTTATAAACCTGCAGGAAATAAGGGCTATGTTTTGCTGAGAGCTATGCAAGATCTTTGGGTCTTTTTAACGTTTCCGGTCTCAATCGGTATATCGCGTATATTGTGAACTATTCACTTAAGGCCTATTCCAAACGTGGTGCTACTGCCGCGCCGAACTAAATCGGCTTAAGCACGACAGTACCATGACGTTTAAAAGTTTCCCTGATAAGTTCGGCGAGAGCACTTAGCAGGGCAGGCCTTGCCGTTTCGCGCCACGGCAGTAGCGACTAACAAACTGCATAATGCCCTACAACACAGCTCATTGCAGGCATTGTTTTCTCTCTTTTTTCTAATCTGCACTCCTTTGAGCTGATAACTGTCAACGAGTGAGTGTTTATTATAGTTTGCAAATACTGCACTAAGCTCTCAATGGATAGTAGTTCTCATGGTACAGATGTACCTGAGGGATGGCTTCTAACATATTTGTCTCTTGCATGAGAATAAATAAAAGATGTTATAACATAGCGCTCGCGCTAGACCTATCTAAATCCTATTGAGCCATCATGAACAAAATCTTTACTTAGGTGTACGCACGGCCGTGCTCAATAAAATGACGTGTGCAATGACGCGTGCAGTTTCATTTCAGCTGCAAATTTCCGTCGCGTTTAGTGCAAGTTCCTTTGTTTAATTAAGTTTCGGCAAGGTGAAGATTATTCTGAACAATCCCAACCCTACTTCGAGCCTTTGACTTTTGCCCGGCAAAGATGTTTACTTCGACGTGAGTATTTTGACTTTGCTTGTTTACATTTTCATGGAGTATTTGTACTTTGTTTGGCCACAGGCAGACCACTCTATGTGTTCGTGGTTTAATATAGAGAATCTATGAGAGTTATGAATAAAGCTCTAAAAATTGCACATTTAAATCACATCTCGGCCTGAATATCCCAATAAGTTAAATGAAACCATAATCGACTCATGTATGGTGTTTTTTCGCCTTCCGGGGTCGTCTAAAGCGTCTTACAGTGAAATTACTTTTGGCCGGTTACGGTTAGACACAAGAAGGAGACAAGGCTTGCAACTTCGCGGCCGTCAGCCGCGACCTCCTCCACTTCAAATTGGAATTAACGCAAATATACTGAAAATCTCACCTGAATGGCGACGGATTTTGATAGATGAGTTTTTTCTCTATCTCTTCGCCGAATTTCAGCTTCATCCCTCCAACAGTTTCCGAGAAAATCGACGTTGAAGTCACAAATACGGCTTTCTCAATATGATCGGTGCCAAACTCAGCGACCAAAGGAATTCAAGGAATGCAGGCTGTTTCAAATCTACCAATCAGCGCTTGGGTTCCCACGGTTTTCCCGCGGGAAGCCAAAAAACTGCGGAAAACCAAGCACTGATTGGTAGATTTGAAACAGCCTGAATTCCTTGAATTCCTTTGGTCGCTGAGTTTGGCACCGATCATATTGAGGAAGCTGTATTTGTGACTTCAGCGTCGATTTTCTCGGAAACTGTTGGAGGGATGAAGCTGAAATTCGGCGAAGAGATAGAGAAAAAACTCATCTATCAAGATCCGTCGCCATTCAGGTGAGATTCTCAGTATTTTTGCGTTAATTCCAATTTGAAGTGGAGGAGGTCGCGGCTGACGGCCGCGAAGTTGCAGGCCTTGTCTCCTTTTGTGTCTAACCGTAACCGGCCAAAAGTAATTTCGCTGTAAGACGCTTTAGACGACCCAGGGAGGCGAAAAAACACCATACATGAGTCGATTATGGTTTCATTCAACTTATTGGGATATTCAGGCCGAGATGTGATTTAAACGTGCAATTTTCAGAGCTTTCATAGATTCTCTATATTAAACCATGAGCACATAGAGTGGTCTGCCTGTGGTTTGGCTACGTTCATTATAATCTTAATTCGAAGAAGCGAATTTTTCATTGACAATTCTAGAGACCAGGTTAAGCGTTTTCGTTCGGCTGTTGCTTAACTTATTGTGGCGTGTGAGGATAATAAAGACCTATGTTTTCCTTCACCGTGCATCGTGAGAACTAGTTGTAGCCAATCAGAAATAAAACATGTCAGTTTAGCGCTCAAGTTGTTGTCGCCATGTTATAAAAGAATTGGTTCATGCTTTTAGCTGTGCGTATATCGAGTTATGGATGCACTTGGCAAGTTTGGAGAGCACTCAAGAAGCTAGAGTTGCTCTCGGCTGCGCCTCGAGCAACTCTTACGCTGCTTTCGTGCTCTCCAAATTTCCCGCGTGCATCCATAACTCGATATACGCACGCTAAGCATGAACCAATTCTTAACTCTAACTTCCATTATCAGTATGATAAATACTGACACCAATACATTCTATTGTCAAAATAAGTGATTCAAAGCATTGTCTTTAGACAAACTATACTGATATCCCTAAATTCAGATTAAATCACATTGATTAAGATCACCAGCGTAGCTTTCATTATAATTTAAAATGGCTGATAGGACTGAGTGGAGTCCAATTCGGTCTGTAATCATACGAGTGATTAACAAATCGGACGACCGCGAAACCGGAGTCCGATTTGTTTATTATGATTACAGACTGAATTGGACGACACGATGTCCTGTTATCAATTAATCATAACAATTACAATTTCCCACAAAAGTAAAAGTTTCATTTGAAGAAGAGCTTTTGATAGTCATTTTAGATATCATAATTAAAAATATGGAGAATACCTTGCAAAATGGCTATTAAATTCTTTTCAAGACGGTCACCGGAGACTAAATTCAGTTCCACAATTTCACAAAGTCAGTTTGTTGAATTGGTTGCTATAGTGGTTGTATTTAATGGACCTAAAATGATTAACTCGTGTCACTGTCCGATTACAGCCAACTGTCCAATTACACTGTCCGAATACTACTTTGCAGATTACAAGGAGACGACTAGGCGGCCGATTCCGAGCACATCTTCCTGACGTAGAGACTGAGACGACAAAACCGTTAACGCATCTAAACCGGTCGTTAGACACTCCCGACACCGGTCGTAAGACACTCCCGTGTCGAGAGAAGTACCGAGCGACTGCCGTAGTTGTGGATCGACAATTATAACTATCGGAAGGAGTAAAGGTTGATCGACAGTTATAAGTGTCGATGTACAACTGCTAACTGTCGATGAAAAGTTACTGACTGTCTAAGTGAAAAATAGAGCGTTAGTTTATAATGGCCCTAATAAGCCACCGCTAGAGCAACATTCAAACAGTTCTCAGACAACATATTTCTTTATGACCAATAAATGAGGATTTCTGCACACCGTACTCTCAATCAGGCCAGTTTCAAGGGTCTCAGTAGGGTTAACCGTCGGCTGAAAAACAGACCGAAAAATTTAGCAGTCACGTCAGGCGTAAAAATTAGAAACCTTGATCCGTTAGCTGCCAAGATGTTGACCGTTAAAAAAGTTAAGCCACGAAACGGAAGGTTTTAATTCGGGTTCTGGAACAAGGCTTTGTAAGTAATTTCACAGATGCTGGAAGCTCGCGGTATGTAGCGTCTGCGTCACTTTCGGTTCAGGTAAAATACGAAAGCTGAACAAAAACACGAAAACGAAAAACGAAAATCGAAGATCAAATCTCCGGTTTTTAGTGTGTTGTGAAAACGAAAGACAACAATGCAAGCGGAAACGACAATTAGTATTTCAGTTGTTGTGCAAGGTCATGAAAAAAAAAACGAAAACGAAAACGAAAACGAAAACGAAATCAAAATTCCCTATTCCGATGGCGTGGCAGAAAATGAAAAACGAAACTGAAAGTTCGAATTTTGTTTTCCCTTGTCGTGTGGTAAAGGAAAACGGTTTACCTTAAAGGAGCAGTGTCACAAGGATTGGCTGTTTTAGGTCATTTCTGTGCTAAAATCATTACTTTGAGGCTTTAATTGCTGCGAAGCCACCAGGCTTCGCAGCAGACTAATTTCGGTCGCGTACGTCGTGGGTTCCCTCCGCCAAAAGTCAGGTTTGCTTGAAAAATTTCGGATGTAAGTATATCACCGCATTTTCGATTCTGAGTAACTCCTACCATCAAAGTGGTATTGATGTGGAAGAGAAAGTTCTGTTTAAGTTTGTGTAGAAAGCCATGCACGTTTTCGCGGGCGAACAGTTTGAAAGTAAGTGAAGGTTGCACAAATTCCTATCAGTATGGCTTAAGCCGATTTGTTTCTCAGAATATTCGAAGCATAATCTGGACCTTTGAAACGCTTTGGAACGATCTGAAACCCTTACCGCGATCGATCGACCTTTAGCACAAAAACAGTCTAGACATAACAAGAATTTTGGTGGACGTCAATCATCTCATTCGCATGCAGGAATGACCCCAGGAGCGAGCAAAGCGACACGCAAACAAGTTATTTCTGCACGTGTTCATCTTGTAGCTACGGACTGAACGAGAATTAAACGTCTTAAAAACTATATAATATGGTTATGAATGATTAGTTTTATAGAATTAAGTTTTGTTCAGTCAGTAACCCCAAGAAAAATACGTGCAGACAAAATTTGTTTGCGTGTAGATTAATTTGCGAGTGTTACTAAACTGCGGATTGCAGACCGCGGAACCTGCGGAACCTGTGGAACCTTTTTTTTTTTTCTAAAAACAACGAAAAAGAAGTGATTTTTTAACTATAAGGTAAATGTGTAATACTAATTCAAACAATTTTTCAAATACAGAGGGAATAAAGTGATCACAATGTTCTTTACTGAAATGAACAAAGAGTTTCATGGAGTCAGTCTGCGTGTCGAACCTGGGATTTCGTTCTTTTATAGAAAGTATCTCGTTGATGAGGCAATCAAATATCCTTTTAAAAAAGTAGTAAAACAAAAAATATAATTAGAAATAAAAACATTAACATTGCTGGAAATTTCGTTAAGAAAGATAAATGTTTTTAATGTCATTGACGTCCAAGTAAACTTACTTCCACCCCAGCCCAGGAATTATGCGCCCCTGAAAAGTGTGATCGTACTAGAAGGTTTGTAAGTAAGTAAGTAAGTAAGTAAGTAAGTAAATAAGTAAGTAAGTAAGACTTTATTTAACGAGGGTAACATATAACAGTAATAAAACTGATAAACTAATGGCCCTCAAAAATTAAATTTGAAAAAGAAAACACAAACCTATACACATCATAAAATATTGTTAAAATGAACAATTTACAGGAACAATTTGCTAAGAATTATCTAAAATTATTTTTAAAAGGGAACGCTTAAAACTTTTTACACTGGTACTCTGTTTAATATCCACAACTGAAGGGCATATAGTTCATGAAGAATATTTCACGGATTGCTTGTCGAACTAAAAGAAGTCTGCAAGCCGAAGTCAAAAGATAAAGGTGTAGAAAGGTTTCTTTCCTCTTCAGTCGATATAATAAAAGAGAAAACACTGATATCAGAACTCGGACAGAACAAACCAAATAACGAAACCAAGGGTACAAATCATTATAACATTTTTATGGCTCATCTGTTTTAATAAGTTGATCCGGCAACAGCAGTAAGGGCGAATACAAACAAACATAACTGTAAATACGACTCACAGAAACTCGAATAGAGCATTTCTCCCAAAGGTTGAAAAGGTTTAATGAAACCAGACTGCCGCCAAAAAATGAGTTTTATTCGAGCTTGACAGGCGGAGGCATAACAGACGAAGATTACGCGCATGCGCAAGAAGTTTGGAATGCGTTTGGCTGCAAGACGCTGGGCGACTACCATGACTTGTACGTTGCCACAGACGTGATATTGCCGGCCGACGTTTAGGAGAATTTCAGGAAGGTTTGCCAAGAGAAATACGGGCTTGACCCCGCGCATTACTACAGCGCTCCAGGATTGAGTTGGGATGCGCTCTTGAAAAAGACAGGCGTAGAGCTCGAGCTGCTGACAGATTTGGACATGCACCTGTTTATCGAGAGGGGGACGAGGGGCGGTATCTCTATGGCGAGCAAGCGCTACGCGAAGGCGAACAACCCGCTGGTCAAAGGATATAATCCAGAAAAACCAAGAAACTACATCACCTATCTAGATGCGAACAAACTCTACGCATGCTCGCGGGTTCATTCAGGCGCGCGACTGGCCGTTGAAAAACCTGACAAACGTTTTCATTTATAGATTTCAAGGATGCAGTTAGTGAGTTAGTGAGGTAGCCTTACATGTCAAAAGTAAAATGATAATTGTTACGAGTGGACCGCTGAAGGTTTCACTTTTTCAAGTAAATTTTGTACACAGTCGGCAAGGAGGTGGAGATGATTGACGTCCACCAAAACAGGTTTTGTCTAATCTAGACTTTTTTACGCTGAAGGTCGCGTGATTGATAACCACTGTAACGTAAATCGATTTTCAAGGAGCATCAGTTAAACATCCAACAAGCAGTTTCATCAAAACAGCGTGGCACAAAATATCTTGTTGTCATATAAATTAATCGTGATGTGATGCGGTCGCGGTCAACGGCCGTGAACATGAGTAAACAGTTTACTGCGTCGACCTCAGTACGTCAGTATTTTAAAACAAAAGAGTTTTCAAGCTAATACTCTAATCTAGTAGCTCATGTGGACTCATCCCTCTACGATACTTCCTAAATGTCATAAATGTTCCACATAACCTTTACTCGCAGCAGTTCACTTTCCAATGGAAACTGCTACTCATAAAAATGCTTCTGTAAATCTACGACGAAGGTATCAAATGAACTTTGTCAGAGAGGACTAACCTATAATAAATTTCTTGAGGGATTTTGGAACACGTAGCATCAAAACTCGAAAAAAATGGCCAATTTTTTCAAGTATCAATCCATTCCATCCATGCCATCCGTAGCGACAGGCGACAGGAAACAGTTTCATTACATTCAAATAGGCTTTAATAACAAAACTAGATCATTAGTTTTAGAATTCAATTGACGCGAAGACACCTGGCTTTTTATAGAGTTGCCAATTAGAATCATTTTGTCTAAATTTGTGGGAAAACGAAAAATAAAAGTAGAAGTTCAAATTAAACGG
>JAHPZR010000167.1:10000-25000 GCA_019787425.1 Platygyra sinensis | reverse complement strand
CCTCAAGGACCTTAGGAGAAGTTAGGAATTGATTTCTTCGAGTTTCAATCTACCACCTATCTCCTGAGAGCAGACTACAACAGTAGGTTTCCTGTGATCAGAAAGGTACGCAGCACCACCTCAAACGCTACTACCGAGACTCTGAAGCAAGTGCTTAGTGAATATGGAGTACCTCAAACCGCTATGACAGACAATGGCCCCCCATTCATCACGTCCAGCCCTCGTTACCCGCAGAGTAATGATTTCATTGAATGTATGGTGCAGATGGCCAAGCAGTCCATAAGAAAGTGTGCAACCGCAGGACATGATCCACACTTTGCTATGTTGGTCTACAGAGCCACACCCTTACTACCAGCATACCGTCACCCACAGAACTATTGAATGGACGAAAGTACAGAGCATTACTTCCAACAAGATCCCCTATCCAGAACCCCCATAGCCAGGTTGTCCGAGAACAAATAGTGAAAGACAAAGACAAGATGTGCGAGCACTACTACAAGACTGAGAGGGATCTACCTTCACTTCCACAAAATCAGAAAGTGTACGTACAAGCTCATCCCCAGTCTAACCAATGGACTCTCGCAACCGTTACCAAAACACCGGTCGCATCTCAGCCGAGATCATACAGTGTTTAAACTGCTAATGGAGCTCAGTTGGTGAGAAATCGTCGTTTCATTCGTCCAGCTCAAGAGCCTGACGCGAAACCTGCCGAGAGTGTAAAGCATGATGACAGCAGTAGCAACGAAAGACCGAGACGTGTGATTACAAGACCTAAAAGACTTATAGAGACAATTTAATTAGTTTCAACATTTCAGTTAAGGCCTTAAGCTATTTTCAATCAGAGGGAAGATGTTACATAATTCTTACGTAATCCAATTCAATCTGTCACCTTTTAGGTGTTTCGCAGCATAGATTAGAGTGTCGTTCATTAGTCTGCATTGTCCTGAAATCGTTAATATATGCAGAGACGCTTTTGGAACTTTCTAGATTTACATAAGTATATAAACGCGAGTTAAGCTCGATATGTTTAAGAGAATATTTAATGTGTGTTGATCAAGGAATAAAAACGATCGCCAATTGGAGTAGTTGACATACAAACAATAAGATAACATAACCCCATTGAGCCTGGGTTAACATTATTTCCTGCAAACCGCTGGCATAGTCGAAAAAATTGGTAAAAATGGCTTGAAATTGAAAATCGAAAGTGCTCAAGAATGACAATCCATTAGGTAGAACTTTGCAAACAATTCTGTCAACGTGTGCTGGTCATGATTTGTTGACAGTCTGTGCGACGTGTGTTCTTTGACATACTTTTGTCCAGCTCTAACTTCAAAACCGCCGCGACAAAACATCAGAGGCCGGAACCAATATTTAACTAGAAAAATCCAAATTGTAGGTATAGAAACGAGATTTTCGCTCGAACTTTTCTTGACCATCGCTCCTTCGATACCTGTTCTGCCTGTTAGACTTTTCGCGAATCTGCTCACCAAGTAAGTAGTTTAGATTTAAAATACGTCTGGAAGTAAGGAAGAGCTCATGCAACAGAGAAACATAAAAAATAAAATTGTATTTGATTATTCCTTTTTAAAAGAAGGAGAACGTCTGAGCAATGGAATTTTGTTATGTATGTTTGCATTCAACCTTATAGAACCCGAATAAGTGATGCAAATTGTGTACATAAACGTCGAAACGTCGTCGATTTTAATTCAGCTTTTAACTTTTTTAAATCCTAGAATGTTTTAAGGCATGTTTTGTTGCAATTTTTTACCGTTTAATGTTTTTCTAAGCCACTTTTTCTCCGAATTTTATATACGATAAAAAACAATCCACATCCGCCATGGAATGCACTGACCTTGCAGCTTTCACTTTCGCTACGTGACAAATGAAATCGCAATTTGAAAGTTTAGTTCTCCAGAAGCTACCGTCATAGCAATTTTGCGAGTATTTCTTGTGGGTTTGGGCAATTGTGGTGAATTTTTAAGCTGTTTTTTGGAAGCGAGTTACGAGATGTGAACTAAAATTAAACATTTGCCGAGATAAACAAGGGTATCGAAAGAGTATGCCAGAACTTGCGGAGGGCCAAAAAACCCTGGATAATGTATTGTGTGATTCGCGAGACTTTTTTGATTGTCCTGTACTCATGGCTCAAACAAATTACTTCGTGACTTTTATTAAGGAAGAAAGCTGTTTATTAATAGCGTTATGAATAGCAAGATACCAGTTCCTTTTATCATTCATGAGTAAAATGTTGCGTAAAATGTTACGGATATTGCTTTCTTTATGATGGTGTGTAAAATATAATTTCGTTTGATTTTATCGAAGCGTTGGATTTGGAGGGAATTTTTAGTACGCTAAAAAAAAGAAGAATTACGTCAGCCATGGAATGCGCTGACTAGTTAAGAATTGGTTCATGCTTATCGTTCGTATATCGAGTACGCGGGAAGTTTGGAGAGCACGAAAGAAGAGTAAGAGTTGCTCGAGGCGCAGCCGAGAGCAACTCTAGATTCTTGAGTGCATCCATAACTCGATATACGCACAGCTAAAAGCATGAACCTTTTTTTATATAACATGGCGACAACAACTTAGGCGCTAAACTGGCATGTTTTATTTTTCACACGTTCTAAAAACAAACGGGATATTCTAAAACGTAATTTCTGGAACAAATAAAGTAAAACGGCGTAATTTTTTCCTGACGAAATTAGCAAATCTGGCATTAAATGCCCTTTATGGCTATTATTTTGCCAGAGTGGTAAAAGTTTTGGCACAATTTCACATAAACTGCTTAAATTTTGCCACGGGTAACGAAAATGAGACCTGGTAAGGAATGCGCAAATAACCGAAATCCTTACCAGGACAGGAGCTTTAAAGACAGCTATGGTAAAAATGCCAAGAGAGGTCAACATTTTTGCCAAGATCTAGTTGCAAGAATCAGCTTTAAAAAGGCGTTTTTTGCAAGGAAGGCATCAAATATGGTAAAAAGTAAGCCTAAACGTCCATTTTTGGTCAAAAGCATGTATGAGGCCGCTTTCTCTTGGCATGAAACAACGCGAATTTTGTTAATTTTCCCAATTTTAAAACCGATTGGCAAATTTATCAGTAATTCAGGTAACCTCTGCCAATTTTTTCTTTTACGAAACATATGGCAAGGTACATGGAAATTTCCCTGTACCTTGCATCAACGGATTGGGTAGGGTACATGGAAATTTCCATGTACCTTGCAACGAGACATATGACAAGGTACATGGAAATTTCCATGTACCTTGCAACGAAACTCGTGGCAAGATACACGGAAATTTCCATGTACCTCAGTTATGGCTACACTAACAAAACGTACATGGAAAGGTTTGTGTACGTTACACACAAACAAGCCTTTCCCTATCTGATGATCCATTGCTCAACTAAATCTTGCGAAATATAAAATCTAAATACAACTTGAGAACTGCAGAAGAATTAAATAGTTTTAATCAACTAACTTAAAGATACATCAGTATGAAACAAGAGTACACTCTTCTCTCTTTGAACGGGCCAGGAACCTGGAAATTAAAGAAACAAAATACATCAACACTGATTGTTATACACAAACTTACTCTAGTCCTCTAGATCTTGAGCATTTTTTGGTTTAATCTAATGATCTATTCACTAGCGAAATATTCTCGCAAGTTGCCAATTCAAACTGGGGTAAAGCCCTCTCCTTTGATAAGTTAGTTCTGTAGGAAAAAGTTCAAATTTGCTGACAAAAAAAAAATTCAACTGAAAGATATCACTTCCAGTGTGCCACTTCTTTTAAACAAACTTTGACAAGACCTCAAGAAGCAGAATGGTCACCTTCGGAGCCGTTTTAGGGCTGGCAATAAGACTAGAAGCACTAATAAAGTTTTATGGTGTTTTTTAATTGATCTAGAGCGCAGTGATTGCGACTTAAAATAAACCGAGTCTTGCTCTTAAAATGGCCAATACACGTAGCAGAAAGATTAATTTGAATATTTTACTTTTCGACAGTACCGTTGACATTCTTTTAGGCGACCGCACCGCCGCAACAAATGAGATCAAATGACGTTACGTCAAACAGCAAAAATGAAACTTTTGCCGTTTGTCTTCAGCTCTCTGTTCAGTAGATTAAAAATAGTTATATTTGCGGTGAATAGAAGACATTTTTTCTATATTTGTGTGATCTAATTAGGGATTACAAGAAAAGAATAAAAAATAAGAGGTAATTTATGGCGTTAGCCGTCTGCAGTCGATGTCTGCCGTCTGCCGTCTGCCGTCTGCCGCAAACGTCATAATAGTGAGTTTAAGCATAACGTTTACGGTAGACGGCAAACGGCAAAGATGACCTCTGAATTTGTGTTCTTTTCTTCTAATGCTTAATTAAATCACATAAAAATAGAAAAATGCCTCCTACTATTCACCACAAATACAGATAACTTCACTCTACAGTTCAAAGAGCTAAACACAGACGGCAAAAGCTTCAGTTTTGCCGTTTGCCGTTTGACGTAACGGCAAGCTTAATCTCTCTAATGCATAGTGAGTTTAAGCATGGCGTTTACGGCAGACGGCAAACGGCAAAGATGACCTCTGAGTTTGTGTTATTTTCTTCTAATCCTTAATTAAATCGCAAAAAAAGAGAAAAATGTCTTCTACTATCCACCACAAGTACAAATATTTTTACTCTACCGTTCAAAGAGCTAAAGACAGAAGGCAAAAGTTTCATTTTTGCCGTTTGCCGTCTGGCGTAACGTCAAGCTTAATCTCTTTAGTACATTTGACGTTTAGCGACGGCAAACGGCAAAAATTTCCCCTTTGATTTTTTAGATTTTGTGTTGTTTTCTTTAAATATATCACACAAAAAAACGACTCCTGATATTCACCTCTAGTACCATCACTTTAGAGCACAAACAGCCAAGACAGACGGCAGGACTTTTGCCGTTTGCCCCGTAAACGCCATGCTTTATATCCGCACTGATAATGTCAATATATAAGTTTCAGAAGATCGGGCGCGATTCATTCCACTTACTTGCACACGTCAGATGTTTTGTCTCCTAAACTTGGCAGTACCTCTGCATAGGACCCATCGTAACAATTCATCAACCATGTTTTCGAACCGGAGCAGACCTTCTTCCCAGCTACAGCTCTAACCGTCATTTGCCCTTTTTGCGGTTGCATGCTACATCACAGGCGGCCCAAGCTCTCGTTGTGAGGTGTTATTATTTTTTTTAATCTTTAATTATGCGATCGTTCCGTGACATAGTTATCACCGTCATCTACTGTTACATAACGACCGAGTTTCATTACGCAAAACGTGACTTTGTCTGACTCTGGCCTCTCAGCATTTGGAGGTGTTATGTTTCAACGGTTTGAATTTACAAAGGTTTGTATGAGAAAAAACGTTAATAGACATTTTAGCCGAAATTTTGATATTTTCTCAATAAAAATGACTTACCTCAATGCCTTGTTGTCTTTGCTATTGTCATCTTGCTTTTCAGAGCGATCCGTAGCCTTTTAAGCGAGTTATCGCTTTTCGAGTTTCCTCTCCTAGGAAAGAGTAAAGGCTACACACTCGATTCTGGACTGACTCCCGCTCGAAGCGAAAAAAAAAAACACTACAAGCATGCCAGCCGCCCCAATTCCTCCGCAGAATTATAGTACAGGGTTAAGTGCTCCCTTTCAGTTAAATTCCAAGCCAAATTCATCTCCACAGCGCACGCTACAAAGCTCTTTATCGAAGAAAGCTAGCCATCCGGGCAGAGACATCATGCTGTCGGGTCCAACCATGGACACTTTCGAAGCCCGAGTGGAGTGCCGGGCTAACAAATTGACCCTGACCAGGGGATGGGAGCGCACAGTTCAAGACAGGCCATGTACTTTGCTCCATGGTCCCATCCCCTGGTCAGGGTCAATTTGTTAGCCCGGCACTCCACTCGGGCTTCGAAAGTGTCCATGGTTGGACCCGACAGCATGATGTCTCTGTCCGGATGGCTAGCTTCCTTCGATAAAGAGCTTTGTAGCGTGCGCTGTGGAGATGAATTTGGCTTGGAATTTAACTGAAAGGGAGCGCTTAACCCTGTACTATAATTCTGCGGAGGAATTGGGGCGGCTGGCATGCTTGTAGTGGTTTTTTTTTCGCTTCGAGCGGGAGTCAGTCCAGAATCGAGTGTGTAGCCTTTACTTTCTTAGGAGAGGAAACTCGAAAAGCGATAACTCGCTTAAAAGGCTACGGATCGCTCTGAAAAGCAAGATGACAATAGCAAAGACAACAAGGCATTGAGGTAAGTCATTTTTATTGAGAAAATATCAAAATTTCGGCTAAAATGTCTATTAACGTTTTTTTCCCATACAAACCTTTGTAAATTCAAACCGTTGAAACAGAACACCTCCAAATGCTGAGAGGCCAGAGTCAGACAGAGTCACGTTTCGCGTAATGAAACTCGGTCGTTATGTAACAGTAGACGACGGCGATAACTATGTCACGAAACGATCGCATAATTAAAGATTTAAAAAAATAATAATAGCTCCTCACAACGAGAGCTTGGGCCGCCTGTGGCTACATACGCGATTCTGTTAAAACCGCAGTAACGTCAGACGTTTTAGAAATGCTATTGTTCAGGTTTCCGTAATTAGGAGCAACTCCATTGTTTTACATTTGTCGGTGTCGGCTTTGAATAACGAGGCATATAACAATAGTGGCCGGTAAATAAAAAAGAGAAAAGCAAGACACTACGCTTTAGAAAAAGTGTTACTTTAAGAAAAGTGTGTGTTCTGTTTGCATTCGCAGAACTATAAGCGATAGAATCACTGAGCCGGATCCGGGTCAGGATGCTGTTATAACTAACCGCAGAAATATACCTATCACTGCGGTGAAATTAACTGTCAGACAAGCTGTTTTCATTTCGGCTGTGCTGTTTAACGGTCGGTCATCTTATGGGAGTAACTGCTGAATACCCTGCCACTCTGTACCACTATTGTTTTCGTTGGTCGGCGTTCTTTGAAGAACGAAGCAGAACACAATAGATGCTATTCTTTTTCAATGAGATGCAAATAAGTGGCAGGGTATTCTGCAGTTACCATGAGCTTATAATACTTTTGAGAATCGAAGTGCTGTCCCGACTAAATATTGAACAAACATGTTCTCGCGATGAAAGTAGACATGAGCTGGTAGCCTGATAAGCTGTAACGACACTGAACAGGACAGGACACTGCGGTACATTATTGGTTGTGGAACTGCCAGCAAGTGAGGTTGTATATCAAAACTAGGAGAGAAGACAATCGGCGAACATGCTACAGTTCATCAATCTATACAGGTAAAAGAAATAGATTAATTTTGCTTTGCTAAGTGTTAAATGAACTTCAATGACTCGAATTAAAATAGTCACAGAATGAGCCCATGAACACCGGATGTCCGCAAAAGTATATTTTGTAGGTCGGTACTCGGGCCGGTCATTATTATCCAAAAGTGCGCCATTTTTGTAATTTTCGCTAACTGAAAACCTACATGTGGCATTGTAAACCTAATAAATCTAAAAATATATATGTGTAAGCGAATATTAAGTTTTGGGTCCGATTACATGTAAATATATGAAGGAGATGGCGCATTGTGCGCGATTCCGTAAGCGGTTTACAAATACTTTAATTAATACTCATTCCTTAAATGCTGAAATCCATACATGCAGCCGAAGATAAACACAGTGAACATGAACTAGTAAACAAAGAAAACATGCAGCCGAACTTAGATAAACTCAGTGAACACGAGCCAGACAAGAGACTAAACCCATACATGCAGCCGAAGGTAAGCGCAGTGAACACGAACTAAACAAGAGACTAATTAAAGTCTTCCAAACGTTAATTAAAAGATTTCATAACATTTTTTTGCAATTTATTGACATATGTTGTTTCTTTAATTTCTAGGCCCACGAATCTTCCAAAGAGAGCTGTCTTGTTGAGATCGTGACAAGGTTATGTGTATCTCAAAATAAAATTTGTATGAAATCATATCATGTGTTTTCGAAATATCTGCCTCGTCTCACTCACTAAATTTAGCGAAGAACTCTCGAATAACTGACTTACGCTATAAATACATAGCTTCTTTGTAGCAAGATTTGACGGATTTGACGTTTGCCACTGTCAGCTGCATACACACTGTCGTAAAGTAGACAATAGGGACGACGGCGACGCTAGGGACGACGCTTAGCAAAAAATAGGTTCAATTTACTCTCGAATTTTGTAAGTACTAAACCCGTCAGAGCGCAAATCTGTCTAACACCTGCTCAAACTAAATATGTAATGCCAACAATCAATTCCATAGGAAATCCAAAATATTTGCCGTCGGGTCCTAGGTTCTCCAAATACGCAAAACTTGGTCATTTCACGTTGTTGTTTGGCAGAGAACGGCAACGAAATGTACAAAGATTTATAACGCTCGTGCACAGCCTTTGTTCTGCTCATTAAACCTTTTGTTTGGCGTCGTTCCCGTTGCAGTTGCCGTCGTGGTTTGCTTAAGTTCCCTAATAATAAAAGAGTACTTCACTGTTATATGTGCTCAATAAAGCTCTCTAATGTTCTTTTATACATCAATGCAGCTCTACGGAAATTTCCATGTTTCCTTTGGGCAGCAAGGATACACTGATACAATGAAATTTCCGTATACTTTTCGCCATACCACTGGACAAGGTACCTTGCAGCGAAGCATATGGCAACTTGTAAGGAAATGTCCATGTACGTTGCCATATGTTTCTTTGCAAGGAACATGGAAATTTCCATGTACCTTGCCATATGTTTCATCTCAAGGTACATGGAAATTTCCATGTACCCTTGCCATATGTTTCGTTGCAAGGTACATGGAAATTTCCATGTACCTTGCCATATGTTTCATCGCAAGGTACATGGAAATTTCCATGTACCTTGCCATATGTTTCATCTGCAAGGTACATGGAAATTTCCATGTACCTTGCCATATGTTTCGTTGCAAGGTACATGGAAATTGCCATGTACCTTGCCAAATGTTTGCATGTGAGGTAAATTGCTTGCGAGTTACATGGAAATTTCCATGTTCCCTGCAGGCTTTGCATTTCACATGCGTTACCTTTGGAAGAAATCATGCTCTTTGAGATAAATTTTACCACATGAAGTGACTTTTTGGCAACATTTAACTTGTTCTTTAGAAATCTTACCAGCCTTAATTTGCTTTTAACCACTTTTGGTAAGAATTTAATTAAAGTGGTTGATTATTGCCAAAAAATTGGCATTTTAGAATATCCCGTTTGTTTTTTGGACGTGTTTCAATTTATAAATCTGATAGACTACAGCTAGTTCTCACGATGTACTGTGAAGGAAAACAAAGGTCTTTATTATCCTAACACGCCACAATCAGTAAAGCAAAAGGTTGAACGAGACGTTTAACCTGGTCTCTAAAATTGTCAATTAAAAATTCACTTCTTCGAATTAGTATAGGTAATCATAAGGTTTTGAGTTCAATTTGGAATTAATTTGCACGAGTGAGTTTTTCAAAAAGCTGAAATTGCACGAACCGCTTCGGCGAGTGCAATTTCGCTTTTTGAAAAACTCACAAGTGCAAATTAATTCCAAATTGAACGAGCAAAACCGTCTGATTACTTATTAATAATATAAACATGAAAAAATTTGCGTAGAGGATCTTTTGAACTTTACGAACTATGAACTCCCCTCTCGCGCGCGCTTAATCTCAGGTGATTTTAAGGACGTTCGCGCCCAAAAACTTCCCACGTACAGATTTTTTTAAAACTTTGACTGCAGGTAGAAAATGATAAGATTAGATGAAAAACGTGAAAAAAATCGGGGGTCACCGAACTCGTTTTGAAGATAAGGCGCATCACATATCATAGCATTTCTAGGATTTCCAGCCACTGAGGCGATTCTGCCCGGATTCATTACTATCGACATATATTTAAGTTGTAGAATCATATCTAAGTTATGTGTGTTTAACACAGTATATATAGGCCTATTTGATAGATCTTTGCTACATATTCCATTAAATCAGCTAGAATTAGCCTTAAAAAAAATGCAACTTCTAAGTTATGCACACCTGTATCCATGTGCCAATTCGACACCATTTGAATAGTATACGAGAAATAATTAAAACTTCCCACGTACAGATTTTTTTGTTTTTTAGTATAATGGAAAAAATAAGAAAATGAAGTGATCTAACGAAAAAAAAATGGGGGTCGCCGAGCATCCAACAAAAATATTTGCACACAAAGTTAACGCAGAGGTCATCAGCTCTATATTTTGTTGAGTTTTCGACTCGCTGCGCGCGCTTGAAAATGACGTGGCACGCGCGTGCCCAATGAATAGCGTGCGCACTAGAGATGCGCAGTAGCAATGGGTGCGAACGTCCTAATTAGCCAATCGTAGCCCAGAATGTGCTCGCACGTGCATTTGAACTTCGCTGTCGTAATTTTCCAGATTTTCATCTTTGTTGTATTTTCTTGCCCTGTTTGAGATTTTAGGCCAGTCTAGTCCAGTCCCTGAACTCTCCTTTCTTCCCGCCCCATATAGGGGCTGAACCCGCGCGGGCGAAAGAAGAGTCCAGGATAACTTGCATGCGCATGCTCAGAACGCCGCCATTTTTTCCCCCAAATCGGGGGAAAACCATATTTGGAAGTACTTTCCAGATTTGGCTTGTGGCGCGATTTTCTGAATGATAATATACAAGCAACAATTTCTGCATTCAGATTGATTAAAAACATGTCAATTAATCCCAAATCAGTGGAATTTCACCAGTGCCACGCTAAACCAAATTTGATTTGTTTTTTTTTTTATCACAATATCAAAGATAACGAAAGAAATCTTTGCCAAGATTTGTTGGCAATTGAAAACACCGACTCGGACTTGAAAGTGCACGCGCTGCATTATGCAAATGAGCTACTTGTACGCGTCAGACTTTCCTTTCAAAAACTTTTGCAAAATCGCTCAACATACAGAAACAATACGAAAAAAATGTTTGGGAAAATATTATCGAGTACTCGTTGCCGATAAGAGTACAGACCACCATAAACCATATTTCGATTTTTACGTTTTTATGTTTTTTTACGACAATATCAACGTCAAAGAAAATGTTTTCTTTCAGAGCGCGAGCTGAAAAAAGCATTGCGCGACACATTGACGCGAGCAGCGTGGTTGAAACCTAGTAATTTTTGATTGGTTCGTTCTGAGCATGCGCATGCAAGTTATCCTGGACTCTTCTTTCGCCCGCCCGGGTTCAGCCCCTATATGGGCGGGAAGAAAGGAGAGTTCAGGGACTGGACTAAGGCCAGTCTTGCTGCTGTTTTTGGAGTTTTGAGTCTAGTTTCTTCATCGTTTTAGCAATTATGATTCGCCGTTTATTGTATGTTCCAGATTACGAGGTTAGTTCATTAAATAGTTCGCAAATTTGGATTCTGAGCCTGCAACTCGCTGAAAACAATCCGCAGCCGAGAATTTAATAGCCGGAAGATCTTTCTTGAAGCCAATTTTTCTCATTCGAAGCTTCTGCACTAACTTTTCGTCCTCATTTTACGCGATATCATTGTCTTAGAAAATTTCCTTTTGTCTTTCAGTCAATCCTAATCCAGAACTACGATGTGTAATTTGCACTGGTGTTACACTTTTTGCACTGAATTACACTTTTTGCACTGGCGTGTTACACTTGAACTGCACCGCGCTCTCAGCCAATCAGAATCGAGCAATTTTTTCATGTATATTATTAAGATTATAATGAAAACGTAGCCAAATAAAGTGCAAATACTCAATGAAAATGTCGACAAGCAAAGTCAAAATACTCACGTCGAAGAAAACATCGAAGTAGGGTTAGGATTGTTCAAAATAATCTTCACATTGCCGAAACTTAATTGAACAAAGGAACCTGCACTAAAAGCGATGGAAATTTTGCAGCTGAAATGAAACTGTACACGTCATTGCACACGTCGTTTTACTGAGCAGGGCCGTGCGTGCCTAAAGCTAAGATTTTGGCTCAACAGAATTTAGATAGGACTAGCGCGCTCTATGTTATAATTAGTTTTCACTTTCGCTACGTGACATTTAAGAGCGATGGTAGAATATTTAGGGTCTGTAGGATTATGCTCGAAAACTGATAGAGTATTATGCTTTCGGGCGTCACCCATGAAACCAGGGTATTACGCTCAAAATTATGCTTGGCTGGAGGTATTATGCTCAAATTATGCCGGACTAAAATGACACTTCCACCCCACCGCCCATAGGCTCGTAGCTATTAATAAACATTCCTAGTCTTGCAATTTTAAAAGAAATGTTAGACAATAATTATTCAGTCAAACATTTCATGAGCAAGTGCCAATAATGCAAATCCACGAACTATATACAAGCTTGGAAGCCTGGCATAAAGAGGTAACTAGGCCTTCGATTATACCAAAATGCACTGGGTACAACACTGTACAAGTCTAAGGTATAAAGTTCCAAAATATTCCCACTTTCATCAACTTTAGACATTCTAGAGCGCTAGCTGCTGGCAAAATTTGCATACACTTTCACAGTTTTCAGAACAACGACATTATGCTGCAAAAGCATTAGTATTATGCCATTATTATGCCTGATGCCCCATATACAGCATTGTGCTCAAAATTATGCCGGCAAAATCCTACAGACCCTAACAATATTACAGTTTGTGTTAATGAATTGATGTGGTGCTTACAGTAATCAATGAATCATCAAGGGCTGCTTTAGAATGTGCACTGCGTTGCGACTGTAGTGCTAAGACTGAAACAGGTCAATTTTAAAGTTATAAGATCTGAAAGATCTCTCGTTTTAAGAGTTTGACATTGCGTAAGAGTGTTATTATAAGAGTTTGTATGGGAATATAACGATCGTACAGAATAGTTCAAAATAAGGGGGGGGGAATAACAAAATCGACTTACCTTTAGTTATTGTGTGTATAACTTTTGTTTTTTTCATGGCGTTTGGAGGCGTTTCAGAACGATTCCACTTTTAGCTTCTCTGTACTCCATATTATAATTAACAATTATTCCACGAGCGCGCGTTGGATGTGAGATGATAGATAGCCAACGAGGCGCGTAGCGCCGAGTTGGCTATAATAATCTCATATCCAACAAGCGCGAGTGGAATAATTGTTTTTATTAAAAGCGCCCCAACAATATAGAAACAAGACTAAAAAAAAACGCCCCAAAAAAATTTAAAATTGGTGGGAGCATGGTATCATGATACTCATAAAACCCATGATGGCTAAGCCAATTAAAACGCTCCTATTGTATTATCCAATGATCCAGTTTTTAATAAGAGGAATTATACATGGAGAGGAATACATAAAATAAATTTGCAGTGTCTACATGTATACATTGTATATTGTACCTTTGATGCAATGATGGATTGCTTCTAAACAGCTGCAGATATCACGCTGCCATTACCCACTGTTCCTCTGGCTTTGAGATTTTTCAAAATGAAATTAGTTTATACTTTGAGAGAAACGACAACACTTTTGAGTTTATAATACATCTTTCGACAGAAGCGTCTGTCATCTTCAGTTAATTAATGTGCAAAGCGTTTACAAGTTGAATTTATAAGAAAGAAAAAATGATAATTATGCTAGTAACAACGGAATGTACAAAAACGTGACAAGGTGAGAATTAAAAGGATAGTTTTAGATTTACATGACGTAGTTGCTGATTCAAGGAAGGTCGCTGTCTATGTAGAAAGTCTCTTTACTAACAAAACCCCTTGAGGAGTGTAATTGATATAGCGGTCCATTACATTTCCAAGGGCAAACCTGACCTTAAGGACGTTCGCGCCCATTGCTACTGCGCATCTCTAGTGCGCACGCTATTCATTGGTCACGAGCGTGCCACGTCATTTTCAAGCGCGCGCACGGAGCCGAAAACTCAACAAAATATAGAGCTGATGACCTTTCCGTTAACTTTGTGTGCGAATATTTTTGTTGGATGCTCGGTGACCCCCAATTTTTTTTCGGCAGATCACTTCCTTTTCTGATTCTTTCCATTATACTAAAAACAAAAAAATCTGTACGTGGGAAGTTTTAATTATTCCTCATATACTATTCAAATAGGGTCGAATTGGTACGTGGATACAGGTGTGCGTAACTTAAAAGTTGCATTTTTTAAGGCTAATTCTAGCTGATTTAATGACATATGTAGCAAAGATCTATCAAATAGGCCTATATATGCTGTGTTAAACACACATAACTTAGATATGATTCTTCAAATTAACTTTATGCCGATAGTAATGAATCTGGGCAAAATCGCCTCGAATGACTGGAAATCCTAGAAATGCTATGGTCTGTGATACGCCTTATCTTCAAAACGAGTTCGGTGACCCCCGATTTTTTTACGTTTTTAATCTAAACTTATCTTTTCTACCTGCAGACAAAGTTTAAAAAAAATCTCTGCGTGGGAAGTTTTTTGGGCGCGAACGTCCTTAAAGTTAACTGAATCTGAACTTAGAAAGCCTTTTCACTGTAGCTACCGCCGCAGACTACATTTCTTATTTAATGGCTCTTTCTATGACCAAATTGATGGCGTAGCCATGGGGTCTCCCCTTGCCCCCGTCCTAGCTAACCTTTTTATGGGGCATCATGAAAAACTGTGGTTGGAAAATTTTCAAGGCTCTGAAATTTTATTTTATCGTCGATATGTTGACGACACTTTTTGTTTATTTCACTCGGAACATGATGCCGTTTTATTTTTCGACTACATCAACTCCAGACACCCCAACATTAGGTTTACCATGGAAAAAGAAGCTCATCACAAATTACCCTTTTTAGATGTTCTAGTTGACAATAATGATCCTAACTTTCTTCTAACTAGAGTTTACCGTAAGAAAACTTTCACTGGGTTGTTAACCAATTACTTCAGTTTCACCTCGTACTCTTACAAAGTGGGTCTCATCAGGACTCTTGTTGATAGGGCCTATAAGATTAACAACACCTGTTGGGGCTACACGAAGGACATTACTAAGATCATGGATATCCTAAAAAAGAATCTTTTC
>JAHPZR010000167.1:0-5000 GCA_019787425.1 Platygyra sinensis | reverse complement strand
GTTATTTGAAAATTAAAAAAGAAACTGTGTTACTTTAGCAGAACATCATCAAGTTCGCACGCATAAAGAAAGTAAGTTAACGCAAGGCCGCGGGTTAGGCTTGTAAGAAGGCCTAAGTTGTTAGTGGCATTGTCCTTCGTCGTCATGGCCCTCATAAATTTTGGCACCATCTCCATTTCAAGTTCTGCATCTTTTCTATCACTTCTGAAATTTGTCTACTGTATCACCCATAAATGTAATAAAAATTGACCATAAATGTAATACTAACCATAAATGCAATAACTTTTAACCACAAATGTAATAAATCCACAAACCATAAATGTAATAAAATTTGCCCATAAATGTAATAAACTGAACAACCATAAATGTAATAAGACTTCACCATAAATGTAATAAACTGGCTACGACTTCATGTCAAGGGGCCACAAACTTGCCACTCTCATTCTTCGTGAAATTGACTTGAAATTTGATAATAAATAGGTGACAGGCCTGCGCGACTCCCATTCACGTGTAATAGCCAGGTAGAGCTTAGCTCGTACGAGTATATCTTTTAATGATCGGCCCCTTCTGTATGAAACAATGGGGGATCTTTGAATATTTCGCTAAGCAATAATCTTGTGTTTTCAGGAGGACATTTTGGCAGAGTAGAGCCGTTACTGTTAATATGTCTGTCTGGCTTCCGCTGTTATCCGCGTGTAATTTGCAGAGTTTGACAGCTCTGTTTTTTGCCAGTTTTTTATCTCTAGGCTCATTAATATTGCAAGATATGGTTTAGGCTCTCTCAAATATTAGCTCTGGAGAGACAATGACATGACATTTAAAATGACATTTAAAATTTCTAGTGACCTGGTAACCTGGGCAAAGAAGCCTCTCGATCGCCGTGAACAGAAGATTTTTTGCTTTAGTTTGCATTATCACGCAAAGTCCATATAACAATTTTCCCCTGAGCTTGTTGTGTCGGATAAAAAAAGAATCGCCTCCATTTGGTGAGGAAATTTGTATAGGAAATCCGACAACCTCGATTACAATTCGCGAAGAAAGTCGTGCATTTTTTTTCTTTACAGTATATTATTATATGACCGTGTCTCACAAGGACTGGGAACTACCGAATTCACGAATTTGATTGGCCGAAATCGATATTGAAAGCGGTATAGATTTTCCCATCTAGACCGGCATCTAGACAGGCATTGTTTTGCGGTGAAAAAGTCGCAAACTAAAGTGCAAAAATATTGACTATTTTCTTCTAATGGAAAAATGATATGTTTATGGCAGTGCCAAAAAGTCTGGTAAGAAAAAAAAAAGAAAAGTAAACAGGAGGAGCAGACCGGCAGAATTAAGTTCAGCTCATCGCCGTTCGCGAGCAAAATGTCGGCTATTACAAACTAGCTACATTAAACGAATTAAATCTCTCTTGCGTGCCATATAATAAACATCTCCAGATTAACCGAGCTTAGTCGGTCTGTATAGGAGAATCTTGACCTCGGCCCTATGTACAGAGCTCGGTCAAGATTCTCCCATACGGACCTCCTGCTCGGTTAATAAGAGCTAAATATAGGAACTATCTAAAATCCAACGAGCGTGAGTGGTATAACTGTTTTATAATAAACAACAAAAGAAATACCTGAAATTGGGTGCGATTATTGCGAAAATATACCACACAAGCTGAATAATTATCTGACCAAAACGTTATTTATGTGTGAAAAATGGTCAGGAATTTTAAAATCTCTCGTGCTGGCTGCTCAGAGGTGAATAATACTTGCTAATCACCTCCGAGTTAACCAATCAGAGCGCGCGAAAAGCACTATTCAGTTGTGTGGTATATGCTGAGAGCTTTTATTACACGGCTACATGTAGCTCCGTGAGAGGGCAAAATGAACCAAATCGCGCGCTGTGATTGGCTACCTGAGCTGGCAAGATGGAGCTATCTTGCCCGCTCGGGACAACCCGGCGTGCCTCGCAAGAAAAAAGTTTCCCGAAAGCCATATAATAATTCCAAGCTTGTTCGGTCAAGATGTCTGGATGTTGGCCTCGATCTTTTTTTTTTTTTTTTTTTTTTTTTTTGCGTGTTTATGGACTTCAACTGCGTCTCGGTCCACAAAGATGCAAGAAAAGAACCTGGCCAATATCCAACCATCTTGACCTCACACTTAGTCAATAACCCTTATATATTTTCCATTTCCTATCATCCAATCAAAATTAAGGATTCGTAATATAGCATAGGCAATTCTTTTTATGATCTTGAACACTCCCAGTTTTAACATGAATTTTCTGAGTATTTCAGGATTTTTAGTGCGAACGAGTTCAGAGATATGGAGGTAAATCATACTGACCAAACAAGAACATGTCCTAACTTGCAAGTAAAATGTCACCTGTGACCGCATTGCTATCACTGCTGTTACCCATTTCGTTTGCACGAAAACGATCATGTAGTGTTTTCAAAACAATACGGCTCCACTAGTCACGTAAACGGCTGAAAACAGTGAAACCACATCGATTTAAAAAACGGTTAAGCTTAACGGTTTAGAATTTACTAACAAACACATGCAAACATCACATCCTCTTGTTTTTGGCATGCCAAAATAGCTCCTGACACCACTTTTTATTTTTCCTTTTAGGTACGCCATCAGATTGACCTTGTAGACATGCAGCGTGCGTCGGCAAAACTGCATGGAAGAACATTTCAGTACATCTTGACAGTACAGGACATTTTTAGTCGGTACATATGGTTACGCCCTCTTACTGGAAAGGGAAGCAAGCAGGTGGCAAAAGAGCTTGAAGAACTTTACTCTGAGGTTGGCCCACCAAAAGTTTTGCAATGTGATAATGGAGGAGAGTTCAAGAAAGCAGTTGAGCACTTGTGTCGAAAACTAGAAGTGAAGATAATAAGAAGCTCACCGTACCATCCCCAATCACAGGGCAAAGTGGAACGATCACACCGCACGTTGCGCAAGAAAATTATGTATGACCTTGGACATATGTCAAAAGTTGGAGTGAACTGGGTTTCCCAGCTAAGAGAGTATCAGAAAATCCTCAATGAAGAACCAATGGATGTCCTCGGTAGTCAGTCGCCATTCGAAGTTTTTTACGGAAGAGAGGCAAATGCGGTAACACAAAGAGTCCCTGGGGGCCTTTGTTGCAAAGAGGGAAGCTCATCCAAACATGCAAATGTTTACCCAAGGACAATGATTTTACAAAACAAAGTGATCAAACTACAAGAATAAGAGCCAAAGCGAAGGAAGCAGACAAGGTTTGGGATGAACGATACATTCAACGAAGAATGAAAAACAATCCTTCTTCAAAATACTATGTTGGAGAAACTGTTCTGATCCGTTTTCCGTTTTCCAAAAAAAGTCGGACTGCGCCAAAACGTCGTTTTGTATTAGAAGGAAAAATCATTAAGAGAAATTTACGAAATGCAAAATACAAAATATCATTTGAGAACCCAAAGACGAAAAGGCATCAGTGTACTTGGATATCAGTGGAAGATATCACAAGTTTAACAGTTGAAAAAGAAAAACGCCGGAAAGATCTTGCTAGGGAAAGGCTAAAGAACAAGGGAAAGAATCTAAATAAAAAGGAGCGCAAATCTAGTCATCGCAAAAAATATTATATTCCTCTGGAACGCAATGACCAGCATGAAGCATTTAGGTATCAGGGCTTTGCTATTTCGTTTAACCCTGCTGGAGATGGTAACTGCCAGTTCGCAGCCGTAGCTCATGCTTTGCAAGATTTCGGGATCTACAGGTCTAATGAAACACTTCGGCGCGAGGTCGTTCAGTATTTATCAGACAATCCCAATGCCGCGGATGGAAGTCCTTTAGAGCTATTCGCAGCAATGCCCTGGGCTGAATATCTTAATACAATGGCACAAAATTCGACATATGGTGATCAGTTATCTCTTCAGGCCATGGCTAACCTTTACCTTGTAGAGATAATTGTAATTTCTAGTCTTGGTCCTGAGGGAAGAACTGTCATTAGTCCTCAGAACTGTGAACCTGTGGCTCAAGTTCTCCTGGGTCATTTTTCAGAGGATGAAGGTATCCACTATGTCTGCTTGGTCGCTAATAATAGAGTTCATCAAGAGAGCGACGAAAAAACAAGAAAAGAAAACGAAAACATTCTTGAAGATGGTGAAGAAAATGAGCATGAACAAAACGATCATGAAAATGGTATCGAAAATGATGCAGTACTTTCTAACGACGAACAAAACGTTAAAAACTCTGAAAATCAAGGTGAACAGCAACAACAACAACAGCAAGAGGAAGAAAAACAAGAACAACGACAACAAGAACAACATGAAGAAGGACAAGAAGAAGGAGAAGTTGCTGAGGAAGTTAAACTGGAATCACTGCCAGAGGAGGTCCTCGATATAATAGTAAACCTATCTATGACAGGACTAGCCTCCTACGCAGACGTTCTTTGGCTTGTCACGCGTTCCTCCCCACGAACGTCTGCTCAACAGACCGGTCACATCCGTTCGTTGACGGTTAGCCAATCATAGCTTCTCTGCCAATCTGGGCCAAGCTGGACTTTGACCGACTTTGACCCAACGCTTCAACACGAGAAATTTGTGCTGCAAAATGTTTAAAATTTTCACTTACATAAGAGTTCCACCAGCAACTGCAGATGTACATATTATTTTAGAAGTACCGGCAACTGATAAGATCCACATTGAGCACCGGTGCGGTCTTGCCAAAGCTAAGTCAAACAATGGGATATCCAACACGCAAAACAGTGAACTGATTCGCACGTAAACAACTACATTTTAATTATGTGGTGCCAGAAGGGACAAAAAGAGCAATAAACCTTTTCATCGAACTCGAGAAACACAAGCTCAACCAAATTGATGGAAGAAACATAAAAACCTCATTACAGAAAGGTGTAGCTTTCTCGAAGTAAAGCACGGCGTCTCCGAAGAAAAAACCGGACGTAGGTAAATACGATTTGCGTGATAAGAAGCAACATACGCTCTACTTACAAATAGTTCTAGTGAAACAACC
>JAHPZR010000166.1:25000-42563 GCA_019787425.1 Platygyra sinensis | reverse complement strand
GACGCTCGCCGTGGACAAGATTGTGCTACATACACAGTGACCTTTTATCTGGTTGGACACGAGAAAGCGGTGGAAATCGAGCCTACTACATCCTACAAGTTACCACAGCAGCAACAATTTAAGAAAGGCTCGTCTTTTATATAGAGGTAACGAATTTAAAACTTTAAAGACAAACTAAGCTGCCATGACCCCGTGTTTTCAGGAAACTAAAGAAAGCGTGACCGTGTCGGCAGCAAAAGATCATATATGCAAATTAGTTCACATTCTGAAATTAAACCTTCGAAATGTAAACTAGCGATGTTTTAACGAATTGCTTTGAACTTGGATACTAATAAATGAAGATCTTAGACATAATACACGGTAAGGAACTCAAAGTAATCCATCGGCCGTGAAATATTGCATTTGGGACTGATACGTGTAAGAAAAGCAAAATATCGGCCGCTTTGTTTACACTGATGCGTATGCCGCGATATTAAAAGCAAACTGGCCGTGCTGTAGACCACAATTCTAGTTCCAACGATGTTCACAACAACTTTCACTTAATAGTATCATAAAAATATGCCCTCTGTGTGCAATCTAGTACTCGCTGCAAAGCTTGTGGACCGTTAATAATTTCATGATTGTGCGGATGGTTAATGTGCTTACCGCTTTTAATTAATGCAGTAAAGTTGCGGAAGATACATATTCAAACCTGGGTTAAATAGACCTTAGATAACAGTGAGAATCCAAGTTTCTGATCCAAGCTGAAAACAAAAGGACGATATATCGTGTTCAGGCTTCAGGTCTTGATATAAAAGTAGCCACATTCGTCTTCGAAGTCTCCAATCGTGTACTCAAGATCGATGTTCGAAAGGTATAAACTGAGCTGTTCTAATCTGTAGCATTCATTTTCGTTAATCTACACTCTGGCGCCCTCAAACGTCTACGATTTGTATTTTCTGTCAAGGCTGGACAGAAATTACAAGGAAGAAACCTACTAGGTATCGATAATATGAAGAATAAACTTGAATAACTCAAGTGAAAACAAGAGGTAATCTCTGGCGCTTCATACGTGAACACAACCAGTGACGTCACAAGGTCCTTAAACTCGGTTCCAGAGCCCGGACACAGTTTTGCTCGAAGAAGTCGACTTCGGAGGCTAAAAACAGCACTTTCCGTTGGGATTTGACAAAAATAAAATTCACCATGATTTTAACTAGGTTGAAAACTGTAGATTGAGCAAATAAAAGAGGATACGAAAATTTCGTTTCAGTAGCACTTTAAGTCTTCGTTTTCACTTAAAAAAAATTGATTTCTTTATCCCGTGAAATTCTGTTAATTTTCCGCGATGATTGCCACTAAAATGCTCAAATAATGCTCAATGCTTGTGCCTCACTAAAATGTTCAATAAATGCTAGCATGATGTACAAAAGCCTAGTGAGTGGAGGGAAACGACTTTGGTTCGAGTCCCAGGGATTTCAAAAAATTACAATTTTACGGTCTTCAGTGCAGACGTGATGGCTTACTAGAGATCATATAAAAATTGGAATAGTAACCTGAGAACTACACAAATTATTACAAATTGTTTATTCTGCCTTTTCCAATGTTTTCTCTCTGTTTATTTCGCTCAATTTAGCCAGCTGCTTACAGTCATAGTGGCAACACCCTTGTTCCATCTCCCTCAAATGCTGCGTGACAGACCAACTGGTTACGTGAATTCTGGAAACTTCGACACTGTCGTGGAGAATAAAATTGGTGCAAGAATACATTTTCCAGAAGCTATCCGAATTTTGCTCACTTGTTATATTAAGGGCCGAAAAGCGCTCAGAAGTCATTTATCGATTATAAGAAATACAAAGACGATAGATTCCGCTTCAAGCTCAAATGATAACGAGAGCCACGTTACCGTGTCGAACGCGAGCCCTGACTTGTTGTACAGGTTTGATGTCGATGACCCATGGAAATATTTCTGTGATGGGGTTCCCGTGGAAAGCTCGGTGGAAAGAGGACGTAAAAAGACTAATCCTAAACACAAGAGGATTTACATTTCCAAACAGAAGAAAACTTTTACAGCTAGGAAAAACAGAGCTCAAAGACACATCCGGCACAACACTCATTCCCAGTTAAAATGGGCCATTGGGGTTCAGGAAATTGGAAAAAATAAAGTTTCCCCAAATAAGTTCCGTATGTTCTTATCAAAAACCAACGGATCCAAGGGACAAAATACAAAAAAAATTAGCATATAGACTTAAATCATTTCATTTTTATCACCATTTTTGTAACAGTAGGTATCCATCTTTAAGAAAGCCATTTTTTGGCTTAATATCTCACCAAATTATTTCAATTTAGCATTTTATTGAACGAATCCCCTATTTTGAATCTACTACCAATACTAGTAAAAAGCACATACGAATACATTAAATAGATAATGTAAGACTTTATTCTAGTCATATTGTGGGTTTTTACAGAAAATCAAAATTTCGATTTGTTTAATTTAAAAATGCTATCTTTTATGCAATTCTTGTTATTTTCTATAAACGGACAGATTTCCTGATGAGTTTTGCTTTTACGGAAACCTAAGGGTACTGCTAACATCATTTGGTCAGCCTTTGTTTTGTCAAGTGTACCAAAAAAATTTAATTTATTCTTTTTCTTGGTACCGTTTTCGGTAACGGAGGTTATGACATTATCAAGACAAAAGACAATAAGTATTTCTTTGCTCAATGGCTAAAGCAGCTTTTCCCTTGATTGTAAACAGAGAGGTTGAGGTAAAAACTTACTCATTATTCATTTTAAAATATATTTTTCTTGTAAAGGCCTCGGTAACGGTGGTTATTTCACACTTTACTGCTAACTAAAATAAGTTCACTTAACCTCTCCAACCACGTTACACCTACATTTGTTCCCATACTAGGGCGGTTTCACAGCAAAAGATAAACCTAATAATTATAGTATCGCCTCTTATGTGATACTATTCTGTTGAAGCTTATCTTCCCAGAATACATTATCTACTCATTTGAGGTATTCTTCTCCAGCCATGAGGTGTGCAAACGACTTATCATTTCCACAGTTTCCGTGTTTACTTTGTATTGCCTTTTGGTTTTGTCGTACGGAGTAGGGGCTGCAATGATTGCCAGGAGTGATGTGAAGTTTATCCAAACTTCATCCGGTTTACTAGGTAGCTTGAAGGTGTCTTCACACTTCTCAGAAGCTTGCATATTGCATAAAGGTGATGTATGCATCTCTATCCTGAAGGTCGACCATAAGTGCTTTTCCAATGTACCACTTGCCATCGTAACCAGCGGCAACCCAGTCATCAGTGGATGGTTTTACCTCGTCGCTTTCTGAAATTAAATATAAGTAATTTAAGTTTGTAGATTTGAAAAAAAGCCGTCAAGTATTTTAAGTCGTAATTGGAATCTACATATGTGTCTACCTGGAGGTTGGTATCCTGTCAGGTGATGTCTTTGCCACTTGCAAGGCGAATCCACACTAACTGAGTCAAGGGTGAAACAGCGCTCACAGTAGCAAGATGTTTCCCTTACAACGATCTGTTCTGGCTGATCTGGTAAGCTTGCCCAGCATGTATCTTCATCGTTCCGGGCACGGCCTTGAGCTCTCCAAAACCATCTATTTCTTGCTGGGCAGCCTTGCAGTCAGTCTTAACAACAAGCCGCTTTTCCTTCTGGCCCTGAGAAGACTCCCTGTCTGGGCCCCTCTGTAATATCTTCATCTTCAATAAGCTGGAAAGAGTTTGCTTTTGTTTTGCTTCTAAATCTTCTCGCCTTTTCTCGGTTCTCCTTTCTTCGTTTAGCCAACGCACTTTCTGGTAGAAGGATGCTGGGCGTATAAGCGGCACGCTTGCGTCCTCTTTCCTGTTTCAAGAATGCTTCACCATTAACCTGCTTTTTCCTTTCCCCTTACTCCTTTTAGATCTGAGCCCTACTTTTCTTGATTTTCGCTTTTGTTACACCTTCTCTTTGCGATTTCCTCTCTCGGTACCCTTTTTGAATTTCAGCACGCGTTTTTGGAGCCATCTGCAAGGAAAAGCCACCTGCTAACTTACATTATGCACTTTATTATTCTTGTTACTCATTATTCCGCTTAAATGCTTTGATAGAACAAATAATACTGCTTTAAAGAAATAAGTTACTCGAACCGATTTTGTAAGTTGGTGTTTACGATCGCTTGCGATCACTGAGTACAACTTTATGCTTTGTTTCTTTATTTTTCATGAGGAACATACCAGTTTAGACTTCAGTAACTTCTGTTACCTGAAATCGTTACCTCTCACACATGGTCATCTATTTGCGTTTCCGTTAGAAAATGTTTCTTAAAAATAGCTGTCAAGGAAGATACATGACTTACCTTAAGTTTTCTATTCCAAAACAGAAAAGGTAAGCCAAAGAATTTGTTAATTTTTGGAGAATGCTACTAGAGCAATTGTATTTCACAACAGGACAACCACAGCAGGCATGCCAAAGGTCGATTGTGTTTCGAAATTGACTTCAAATTAAACGTGTGACCTAGTGTTGATCTTGTGTTAGGTTACTGTTTGCATTCGTTGACAGTATGTTTAATATTAACAGAAATTAGAGAATGTGGTAACGGAGGTTACTGGTAACGCGAGGTAACGGAGATTACGTTTCGTGACTTAGGTCCATAACATCCAGCATATGGCTTATGACTATAGTCCAAAAATTGTCAAACCGTCGGGTAGTAATGGTAATTAGAGCTGAAAGATGGAGCAGACTGATGATTGTCGAAAAATCTAGGTAACGGAGGTTATTCCCTTATCCATAACCACGTACTTACACGACTCCAAGGTATATTCTTGTCACTACTTTATACATTGTCAAAACTTATTTCCTATTTGTGGGTACTGTAATAAAAGAGAAACAATTTAAACGGACGACAACGAGGATAATGTATTTCTAGCTATTTTTTTACACACGCCATATTTAGGTAACGGAGGTTACGCTAAAATTGAAGACAATGTTATAATGACGAAATTGTGAAGAGAAAAGGGATGAGGAAGACGTTTTTATGCTCGGTGAAACCTACATCCTTTTAGCTTTCATCTGGCGCTGTTAACATGGGCAGTGTGTGTCGGAAAAAGGCAGGGTGCAAGAATTTCTTTCAACAACTAAGAAAAGACAACTAAAAATTTAACGTTTTGGGGTGTTTGAGGATGAAAATCTTAACCAAAAGAAATCAGCTTGAGCTCGGAAGCTACTTTTTTTAAAAGATCTTACCCATGTGATGAAAAAAAGTCAAAAATACCTCCCAATAAACTTCTCTAAAGGTACTTTTTTTTACAAAGACAGGTGAAAACCGTTTTGGCCCATTTTAACTGGGAATGAGTGACAAATGTCTTTGCTTTGTACGTGCGTGCAAGAATGTCTGATGAAAGGTCGACCACGTGAAACCCGTTTAATGATACAACAGCTCAGACAAAGATTATTTCCAAGAAACTACAACGAGCAAAACTACATACTCGCAAGGCAAATGGAGGTTAAAGTTTGTCCCAGTGGTGTCAGGAAGATTACGTACAATGTACTGCCTTTAGGAAAAGTTTGCCGAGACGCTTTTCAAAAATGTTATGGAATTTCCAATGCAAAAATCAATGTTCTTCTTAAGAAAATGGACGTCGATGGTGTCTCTATTCAGCCAGATATGAGAGGAAGGCATGAGCATAAAACGACCAAACTTTTGCAGAAGCGCGAAGTACGGTAATTGACTATATCCGCTCTTACAAGGCGACGGAATCACACTACAGACGGGCGAAAACCCACAAAAAGTACTTTGATTGTAATGTATCTATGAGGAGGATGTGGCAAGATTTCTGTGCAAAGCATCCTAATTTTAAAGCCAACCGCTCAAAGATAAGGAACAAAGGCCCTGTAGTAAGCATTTCCACGTTTAGAAATATATTTCAGCAAAACTTACGAGACACCTTAAGCTTTCGTAAAGCAAGGATGGATAGTTGTCAATACTGTGACGCAACTCAAAACGTTATCACTCAGATCAGTTCCGAGATTAAAGGAGGAAATTTAAGGCGGGCCGGAGAAATAAGGCGATTGAGAGCAAACCTTGAACTTCATCTTAAAGAAAGTGAAGTCAGATTTGCTTCCCTCAAATATGACATGCTTGTCCTTTCAAAGAAACAGTAATCTCTTGCAATGATTGACCCAGTTACTTCATGATTAATTATTCTGTCACTTCTATTGCTGAATTGTAATAAACTCAGTTCAATGTTGTTTGGTTTACGCTTCTATCTTGCAAGGTTATCTCAGAAGACGGTCGAAAACTCATGTTCAGCGAACACGCCAACCGGGCCGACTTTTAAAATAACTCTGTAAGGTTTGGTTATGATCTTGTCGACAATCGCAGTAAAAACCTGGAGCCCGATTAGTGTTATAAATATAAAAGCCATTTCCGTGAAAATTGAGTTCCTTTATATGAAGGCCGTAGCTAGGCTCTCTCTGCCCAAACTAGAAAATCTACAATTTATGTTCCACAATGTTACTACTAATTTTCCGTTAGAGTTTTTACTTTTATCTGAAAGTTAATCTGGCGGCTATAATGGAGTTACAGCATAAATCCTATTCGAGAAAGAATACCACTATAAATCACTAATAGTAGCAGATTTATACACTAACGCTCGTGACTCGCCAGTAAGTTTTCCCGTGGAAATGGCATCCCCTATAATTCCCGAAAACTGCCAATGAGGCAATTGTAAATGCGTAGTTCTGGATGTGGTGTTAAAAAGGGGTGTAGACAAATCGTGGGGTAGGCCATGGCCTACCCTGTGGCCTACTCTATAGCCTACCGGTGGTCAGATTTTTAAAACCTGAACATAATATCAGTAAGACTGGAACTGATAGGCTGGCATAAAATTCTATTCCTCATATAACGGTATCCTAAAAACAGTCACGAACACGATTGCGAACGAAACAGTACAAATCTTACCGAACTCACCCTTGAAACATCCTATTTCTCGCTGTCTTCGACGTCTTCCTCACAAAAGCACACAAACATAACGGCACGTTAGGATCGAAGGGAAAGACTGACACGGAGTGGGGGGGGGGTTAGACACTGTATTCTCGTATACGGGTATGTGTCGCGGGAATCAGAGAACAGGGTGCAGAAAAGGTATCATTTTTGCCCCTGTTTTTTGTTCCCGGTGCGATCCTTAGTGAGGATGCCTAAATTGTATCAGCTAAAATTGCATATAACATTTTGAAACCAAGCGTTCAAATGTAACCCGATACTAGTGTTCAGTATTTGCTCAAAAATATGCAAATAAGTTACAACCAATCACTGCTCAGTGTTCCCACGATACTTTGTGCATTTGATTATGTCGATTCGCGGAAAGAGAAAGCACTCCAACCGAACTGTCCAGAATTATCGTTTCGGCGGCGAAATAGCAAGGAATTCAACAAAATCAGTTTTTCATTTCAAAAGTGTGTGAGAATTAACATTTATACTCGGACCAAGAGATGTAATTAATACACTACTTATAACCGCCGTCGTGTTGAGGAATAAAAATTAAACTTTTGAAGGAATAATCAGACCGCTATCAAAACAATAACTAACTACAGTTTTGTTGAGGTGGCGGTGAAACCTGACAATTATTGGAAGAATTCAGATTGTTAAAACCTTCGTGATCCCAATGCTAATGTATCGTGCTGGTTCAATTTGTATAGATAAGGAAGTTATAATTGAAGCCAATAGAATCATTTTTGATTTTATATGGAAAGGTAAAGACAAAGTTAAACGTATATCCCTAATTAGTGATACAAAAGATGGGGGGCTGAAAGCCCCGCACCTGGAATCTATAATCAAAACTCAAAGAATAATGTTTTGCAAGAGATTGGTGGAAAATGAACCTTGTCACTGGAAAACTATTTTATTACACTATCTGAAACCAGTTGGGAATAAGTTCATTCTATGCTGTAATTTTGATGTTAAAAAGCTTCCAATTAATCTTCCAAACTTCTACAGAGAATGTTTTGAGTGTTTTGCGCAATGCTCCGCATCCACATGTAATAGTGTTCCGGAGCTATCACACGAAGAAATATTCAACACTGTTATCTGGAACAACAAATTCATTTGCATCAATGGTAAATCTGTGTTCAATCAAAGCTTGGTTAGTAAAGGATTATTCAGAATAGGTGACTTGGTCACAGAAAATAATCAATTTATCTTTCAAGGCAATTTGCGTCAGTTGGACTTTTCCCCAAAAGACGTCTTTGATCTGATGTCCTTAATGGATGCTATCCCTGCACCGTGGCGAAAATCCCTTAAAACAAATGGTTATGTAGACAAAATCTCGTTTGTCCTTCAGGACCACATTCAACTAGTCTTAGATAACCAGAACGTCTTGATAAGTGAGGTGACCTCTAAAAGGGTCTATTGGGAATTAATTTCTGGGCTTGTGGCTCAACCGACAGCTCAATTGAAGTATAATGAAACCTTTGATGATGTCTGTTTGGATTGGAAGGAAATTTATAGTTTGCCCTTCAAAGTCGCTTTGGACACAAAAACACGAGAATTCCAATATAAGATTCTGAATAGGTATCTAGTGACAAACACTTTTCTAAAGAAAATAGGTAAAACAGATTCGGCAGCCTGTTCCTTTTGTGGTGTGATGGAGGAATCCCTCGAACATCTTCTCGTGACTTGCCACTTCACTGCAACGCTGTGGAAAGAACTTTTAGTCTGGTGTAACGGTAGAGATATCAACATTGAAACCCTTTCTGCGGTGGATATATTATTTGGTGACTGGCAAAGAAAAGATTGTTTCTTGTTATTTAATCATATTATTCTTATCGCAAAGCAGTACGTATATTATTGCAGGACCAATAATTTAAAACCCCTCTTTAATGTTCTATTACTAAGAATCAAGTCAGTCTATCAATTAGAATGCAAGATTGCTAAATGGAAAAATAAGTGGCAAGTTCACTCTTCGAAATGGAGTAAGTGCGGCTTCGAAGATAAATAAGTTATTGGATTGAAATGTGCGTGATGATAATAACGATAATAGTGATGGTAATGATGATAATAATGATAATTGTTATTATTATTATTGTTATTGTTGTTATTATTATTTATTAACAATATCTACTTTAATTTTAATCTTAGTATCTTAGTATTTTTGTCATTTGGTATGCGTCTGTAAAAAACTAGATGTAAAAAGATGATGATGAAGGGGTGTGTGCGTGCTTGTATGTAAGTGTGTGTAAGTGAGTGTAGTAAGGTAGTAAGTGAGTGTAGTGAATTGTACGTAAAACTGATAATCAATAAATATCATTAAAATACAAAAAAAAAAAACCCGATACTAGTGTTCAGTATTTGCTCAAAAATATGCAAATAAGTTACAACCAATCACTGCTCAGTGTTCCCACGATACTTTGTGCATTTGATTATGTCGATTCGCGGAAAGAGAAAGCACTCCAACCGAACTGTCCAGAATTATCGTTTCGGCGAAATAGCAAGGAATTCAACAAAATCAGTTTTTCATTTCAAAAGTGTGTGAGAATTAACATTTATACTCGGACCAAGAGATGTAATTAATACACTACGGACGACCGAAGCTATGGAAGCGCAAAACTGTTTCAGTATTTGAAAGCTTCAAACGAAATTTGTTTAATATCGTAGACACTAACGGCGGGTTTAGACTTACTAAATTATTTCACACTCGTTAAAACAGAAATAGGTTTTATTTTACATACCTCAAGTCCGAGCCGTCCTCAGACATCTTCCGCGTGAGAAAAGCGGGGTTTCCAAACGAAACTGGAACCCAGTCCACAACGACTGCTGGTTTTCCTAACTGCACTAGTAGTGATGATGTTTGCCCAAGGTTGAGTTTATCCGGCATCCTGCTCCTCCATTCCTTATTCTATCAGTAGGTTAATACTGATCAAACCGTGGCCGCCAAAACAGCAGAAGAAACTCGTTGGTGAGACAGTCCTAACGTTCAATGATTTGCGGCAATGCTCTGCGTTTTTTTTTTTTTTTTTTAAATTTGACCACCGGTCGGCCATAGAGTAGGCCACAGGGTAGGCCATGGCATAGGCCATGGCCTACCCCACGTTTTGTCTACACCCGTTAAAAAGTGCGCACAACATCAAATCACTAGCTATGTTCAACCTTGTCGCGCTACGGTAAAAGAGCTGGCCCTGACAACTCCTTTTTTCTTGAAAAAAAGTTCTTCGTTATTTTTAAATAAGGCGTGGGAACTATCACGCGGTCTCACAGAATATGAGAGAGGTGCACATTTAACTAGTGAAACTTAACTTTCTCACGCCATCTGTCTTTGCACGTAAGTTTTCAGTTGTGTTAGGATCGGTGATTCGATTAACGGTTCACTCGGCCTACAAAAACATGTCACAGTTTGTTAATGTAAGGCACATTATGCTTGGCTACAAGCGAGCAGCAAAGAGTGCTTTGCTGCAAAAATTCATAGATACATGCACTAGCCCTCGTGACTCGCTCGCAAGCTTTCTCATGGTTTTCCGTCATAGAACTTATGTCCAAGATGACCAAGATTTACCTGGGAGTAGCGCAACAATTAACGATCTGCTGGCAAAGAAATCGTTGAAAGCACAATCATGTGTTAATTTTAAATCCTTTATTTTCTGTTTTCAGTTTGGCAGACTTTAAGCACTGGTGACGCACAATGGAAGTAAATGGGTTCTTTTCAAAAATTTTCCCCAACCTTCCCTTCATGAAAATTCTAATCAAAACAGCACTCCCCTATAATTCCCGAAAACTGCCAGTAGGTTAATTGTTAATGTGTAGTTCTGGATGTGGTGCTAAAAAGTGCGCTCAACATCAAATCAATAGCTAAGTTCAACCTTGTCGGGCTACGGTAAAGACCTGGCCCTGACAACTTCCGTTTTTCTTGAAGAAAAAGTTCCTCGTTATTTTTAAGTAAAGCGTGGGAACTATTACGCGGCCTCACAGAATATCAGAGAGGTGCACATTTAACCAGTAAAACTTAACCTTCTCACGCCGTCTGTCTTTACACAGTCACTGAAATCGTAAGTTTTCAGTTGCGTTAGGATCGGTGATGCGATTAGCAGTTCACTCGTCTGCCCACAAAAAAAATGCCACAGTTTGTTAATGTGAGGCGCATCATGCTTGGTCACAAGCGCGCAGCAGAGTCCTTTGCTGCAAAAATTCATCGACCAATGCGTGAAAGAAAAAAAAAACAATTTTGTAAGTAGTATGGACGTGTTGAATGACTACAAGCACGCTGTTGAATTGTGGACTGAAGGGGATAACCAAGCGAAAACTCTGTTGAAGGAAAAAGTGTTTCAGCGAGTAAGTCGGTAAATGTTCTAATGTAGCGAATAGTAACATTTTTTCTATGGTTGGTCGTGGCTTCACTTGAGCGGAAAAGTGGATCAGTTAATTATCATAACGCTACGTTATGCTTTGAAATTTTTGCTCACTTAAGTTTCAACATTTTGGAGGATTTGTTAATATTTTATTCCCTTTTCTCTTTATCACGTGAAAGTTTCGCAATCTAAGGTCCAGAAGGTTTAGATAACGTAGAATCGAAGTTCGGCACAAATCAGGCGGTCTGGGCTTATTATCTGGCAATATTCGCAACGCTCCATAATTTTTGTTCTTCATCGTAGATGTTTTTAAAGAATGGAAGTGTAACTTGGATCATAAACTTAAGGGATTAATTAGTAATGGACACCAGAGCAGTTCATTTTAATTTAAGTGTGGCCCCAGCCATTTTTAACTATAGCTGTGAAAATAATGGCACATTGAATGAACAGGAAAGAGAAAGACATGAAAGAGGAAAGATTTGGCGAGGCAACATGTCCCACTATTTGACAACTGGTTCATGGGCTCTGGGCTACATGTATGCACCAAATTATACTTTACCAACAATCGCCAGTACGCAAGTTGTGCCATTCGAGTTAGACAATCAGTCTGTACCAATGCTGGAGAAAATTAAGTGAAATTGTTGATAAAATACCAGCCTTTATCAAATGCATTTAACTGAAACCAACTCTTAAGGCAACGTTGCTCATTAATTAACTATATTCAACAGCAATTCAAGAAAGCAATACTCCACAATTGTAAAGGTTGGGAGGTGGCCTGGGAAGTTCGAAGTGGACGGCGAGGATTTCGAGGAATAAAGTTAACGAGGCCTAGCCGATCGCCTACATTCCAACTGGATGGACCGGGAACTGCCCGTGCCATCCATAATTTTGCTGCAAATCCTCCTCCTTATCCCCCCATTGAGGTGAGCCACCTAAATTAAAATGGAAGAGTGTTCAGTTTATATTAAGAGGAATAAATCACTGAGAGAGAGCAACATTACTATAAACACTTGCCTTGCTATCCAAGAATGGAACAAGCTTAATGTAGATCTTAAGCGTAGTTCAAGCACAAAGCTTTTAGAAATCAATTTTAAAAAAATCAAGTTATTACCCAATGTTTTCCTAATATTTAGCGGTTAAAAGTTTTATATTTTTTACATTAGTCATATTTGCTAGGTTGTACATAGTGTTTTTAATTCATTTCTTTTTGTATTTATTTCGAGGGCCATTAGTTTATAAGTTTAATTACTGTCAAATCTTACCCCCTCCAATAAAGTCTACTACTACTACTGCTAAAAAATTGGATTACAAGACAAACTTCTCTTAGAATATCATCATCAATTCTCCCCGTGCCAGTAGGCACGTAAGGAATATACCAAGAGCTCATTGTACGTAGTTAAACAAACCATTTTTCACGTTAAGTTGACAATTTCTTCTTTGCTAGAGTTTTCTAATTGTTGCTGCACCATGTAAACATTTCATGCTGATACAGTTCTTACGTATAGCTTAGTCCATATTCTTATCTTTCTTCCGATAGCTTCATGAGGTTCCAACGGATCCCAGAAATGCAGGAGTGTGTGGTTTTGCATCGAGAGATATCGAAAGAGGAGAAATTGTTGTAGAATACGAGGGAGAGGTGATTGGCTTGGAAGAGGCAAGAGAAAGAGAAAAACGATACGAGGAAGAGGAGCGAACGTGTACCCTTATGTTTTTAGAGAGTAGAGGGGATCAAGTTTCGTAAGTATTTAAATAATAACTAAGAGCCTACGAACACAAATGCAAAGAGTAAGTGTTTTGTAAACTGATAAAATTTCGTATCTATATATAATACTAAGCTGCTTTGTTCCAGTTTCCGTTGTTATCTCTCAGTAAGTCCGTCAAACATCTAGACCATTTCGCCACGATTTATGGGATTTGTGGAAATTAACCGTAATTTGCAAGGTACAGAATTCTTCAGCTGATATTAAGCAAAGACGATCTTTGCGTACAAGATAATAGCAATTTTGCATCGACAATCCAAGCCGGCAATTAGAGATGAGAAACCCAAGGGTAAAAGCAAGTTAAACGGAATTCGAGATCATTGTATTTTTCGGGAACGTAGGGTTTATAACTCAATCTGAGTTCTACCATATTGGTCAGATTTGATCATAACATTTCGACTATGTCAAACGTTAAATTAACTCCCCAACACTACTCTGTAATTTCGCCATATAAGAAATATTTGCAAACGATTGGGTATTCATAAAGGTATGCACCTAAACAATCATCAAACATGAAAAGTAATGAAAGTATCTGGGTAGTGGAATGGAACAAAAAATAGTTGCAAAACGGAATGTGTCGGCGTTCAAATGTTGAACGCTCCATGAACAAAGGACAATCTGACCTACATGTTTTATTCCGGCATTGTTTGGCCTCTTCTACAGAAAGAATATTTAGTTACAGTTTCAAATGAGAAGTAACCACTTAAACAAAGTCAAATCCGCGTAAATAACTATATTTTTTTATTATTATTACTATTATTTTAGGATCGATCCGTACGGGAACGAAAGAGACGAGATGACCTGGGGAGCCCCAATAAACCATTCTAAGCACAATGCGAACTTGCGACCAGTTGTTGTGAACAGAAACTCACAGGTTCCACGTGTGTTCTTCGTGGCCATTAAAGATATCCCTCAGCTCACCGAATTTCTCTGGGATTACAAAGACCCACACTGGGAGTTCGAAGAAAATAGCCAGACCCTACAATAGTTAACACGGCAGTACTATTCAGCTCAGTGTCGGTGGCTAGCGGTGGATATAACCGAGCCGCGAAGCGGCGAGTTAAATATCCAACGCTAGCCACCGTCACTGAGCTGAAAAGTTGTTTTAATTTAGAGTATACTAGAACAGTGAGATAATATACGCCACAAAAAAAATTGATGTGGATGATTTCTTGATTTTTCCCTGAGTTGTTCGGGGAATTAGCAAAGGATATTCAAAGTTTGACTAGTCAATCAGAGCGCGCCTTCAACGCTATCCACTGTTTTAGTAAGGCTGGTTATCCTCTGTCTGTACCGTCACACATTTTAAGAACGCGCATAGCTTAAGCCCCGTTCAGACCAAAGCTTAAACATGTTTAAAAGCTGTTTAGTTAAACACGGTTCAAAATTGTTTTCTTTGTAAAAGCTGCTTACTGTTAGCACAAATTAAAAAAACATGTTTAAGTTCATCTAAATACTGCATAAAAGCCTGAGTTGCAGTTTTTCTTTAATAGTTTTCATTTTTCTAAACCTGGTTTAATTAAACATGTTTAGTTGGTGTGAATGGGGTATTAGTGTTTCTGATTTCTATGTTTCTGTCGCTTCGAAACATGCGAGTCTCGATGGCTGACAACAGTTCCAGCCTATCCCACACTTAAACATGTAGTTTGAGAGATCAATTTTACCACTCTTTATAAAATGATGGTGCAATTATGGCCGTAAGCGAGTTGTGGTGGCTCTGAACCCCCTTCGCAGAATTTTTTTAAACTTTGCAAAAAGTTGCATCTTATCATGCTGATTACAATTCGGTAATAAAAAATGGGGGTCAGCGAGCTCGTTTTTGAGTTATAAGCGCTTAAAGCTAAAATTAAGGGTGTTTTTAGCAGGTCATATTGTCGCTATGGTAACCTATTGTGCTACAAAATTAACAGCAACTTGTTCACCGATGATTGGGCAGTTTGTTGATATCATGATTGTGGCATTAATGGATAAAGAGTAGTTATAACGACCCATCAAACTTTAAGTCTTGGAGGGACTGGAAACTGGTACCATCCACCTTAAATTGTCATCAATACACTATAGTATCCGCCACGCGACAAATGTCTTAGCGAAGCAAGCATAGAAAAATGAGGATTGAAACAGATTTCCGGTCACAAGCAAAACTATGGTTAATTTAGCTAAGAATCTTTCTTCATGATTGTAATAAGAAAAAATATTTTGCCATTTAAACATGAAAAATTTTACTGTTCCAAGAAGCTCAGTACAGTTATGTGAGAGAGAGGAAACAAATAACGATTCTGTTTCCGACAAAAATGTCCCCGTTAGGAAGGCGGCTCTTGACAATTGATTGCCGTAGTTATTATGGTAAAACAGGGTCTCCCAGATGTCACAGACTGTTTGTTATCGGTTGGGATTACCGAAATGGCCCATAAATTGTTGGGTCAGAATTTTTGGCATACAATGGAATAATCATAGCTGATTTCCACTCTTCTGGAAAAAGATATCAATTCAATTCAACTCAATTTGGTTACGTCAGTATAGTAGTTTGCGTCGCTAGCATTAGTTTTATTTAGACGGTTATGAAGAAATTCCGCAAGGGTTCAGAACGTCGTTTTTCTACCAATGGTACACTTCATAAATTCACATCATGTCGTAAAAGAAGGGTAATTAAGTAAATTTATTGATTTACTCTAATTGATTCATTACCGAGTGCCTAACCGAACGAAGTCGGTCGGGTTTCTTATCAAGGATTGCGACAATAACGGAACTAAAATTGCTAAATGCTTCAATTTAATAACTATCAAAATAACAATTGGAGAAATAAAATAGTTACATTTCATATTTCAAAGTGCCTCTGCTTGCTTCTCTGACTTGGGGTGGATTCTCTTCCAATGTATTACAATACTTACATCACTGCACTACCAACATTTTCTAACTTTTTCGGCACCGCGGTATATGACACTGACGCCGATGTTCAGTTTTATCCCCAATCGATGGTGTCACTAACACCTGCATAATGAGATTGTATTTATATGGAAACAAAATTTAGCTTTGTTCATAGTCATCGTTTAAAGTGAGGCCCTATAATAGTTTCTTGCATTTTGGAAGCAAATAAACCGCTGTATACGATGTCGCTAGAAGGTCTTATGACGAATTCGGGATGAAGCAATCGCAAGTTCCCCTTGTTAATGTTTTCAGTTTTCAATAGCTTTTTTTCCACTTTAGCTGCTGTCACTCTCTTCCTCAATCAATGGCAGAGATTGATAAAATCGAACCGCACTTTTAGATAGGTACTTCTGTGCCATTTGAACACAGTCGCGTTTAACATCACCTTTTACTGGGCGCCTTTCCTGTCGCACAGGAGAGAGATATTCAGGTCTAAGTTCAGCGCCTTGTTTTTTCTTTATAAAGGAAACCTTTCGTGGTGGTTGTTTAGCATTCATTTTAGATCTCATAAACACAGTTTCAGGATGATGAACGAGTTGAAGTTGACCATGGTCGTCAATGCTTTCTCCATATCCGAAATTGAGCCAAGCGATGTCTTTAACTTCGAATTTTTCCTTGTTTAAGTCTTCGTTTCGGCTGACATACTGTATCCGGAGAAATGATTTGTAGTCTTTTATCATATCTTGTGTGACCCAGTGGACTGAGAGGTTTGACAGGTTGCTATTTTTTAAAATGCTTGCCCATTTCTTTGGGACGTCAACAACCTCTTGGGTCTGGAAGAGCCTTTGTATTGTTCCAAATCGTCTATCACAAACAGAGTAGGTGTGTCCCTCAAGCAAGAACTTTAAATCCGCTCTTAAGAATTGCTGCTTTCTGATTAAGTGATCGAGGTAGAAAAATAGGTAACATTCTTTGAACTGGCCTGGTGCATTGTCACACCATATAATAATATGGTCATGCTTTCCCAGTTTTTCTTCTAGAACATTGAGTAAGTAATCCAAAAGCGATATTACCTCATTTGGTCCCGTGGTACCGGTGGTTTCGTCGTAGAGGAAACAATGAATAGTTTCGTTGTTTGCGCAGTAAATACCCATCTGATGTGTTTTAAGTTTCAGTTTGTAATATGAATCTTGCGCACTGACTTTAGGTGTTTTGAGTGACTTGTCAAAATCCATCTGTAAGGTCAACGTCTTTGGGAATATCTCTGCACGTGCTTCCATCTCCCACTAAACAAACGATTACGGTTCCCCCGTTTCTAAAAGGTTAATTGACTTTGGCTGCAAACTCGACGTTGAAGGGATTCACTGGCAAGCACTTCGCAGTCCTCCGTTTTTAAAGATATGGATAGGGTCTGTCAGGAAAACGCGAGAATCTTCCATGTTTGCAACAGACGTCAAAGTTAATCGTACGTGCAAAGACTACCACAAACATGATTACACAATTAGTGGTTTTCACTTCTTTCTGGAACATTTCCGTTTTTCTGCGGAACAAAACACTTAAAGTAATTTACTAAATAGTAATTCGTTTTCGAGAAGATCATCATTCAAGTAT
>JAHPZR010000166.1:0-15000 GCA_019787425.1 Platygyra sinensis | reverse complement strand
TTGTTTACTTACTGGTAATTTACTTGATATAGTAATTCACTCTATAGATAAATAGAGCTTAATATTACTATTCTCACTATTAACAGCTATTGGCTAGAAAATTGAGAAACATTATAATAAGCTTAAATTCCCCTCAGATCACAACTTTAATTTTTCATATCTCATATGAAAATGCAAAAACTATTGATTTTGAGTGGTGAAAGATGGTAGAAAAACTCAATAATTTGCCATTTCTAAAACCTTCAAATAATAAGAATTCTTAAAGTTTTTTAAATACATCTCTTATCATTTTACTTTCCCCTAGTGCGTGTTTCGAAGATAAATGTCAACAGTAAGCTTAATTATTTAATAATGCAGACACTTTTGCGCTTTCTTGTGCTAAAATCTGTTTTCGTTGTGATTTGTTCGTTCCGTATCGTTATGACGCTGGAAAGAAATTATCCCAATACGCTTCTCGCGTTTCTTTATTGTAGACACAGACACAGCATTACTTGTACTTACTGTAAGAAACATCGGCCTCCTTCTTGTCCGCCATGTTGCCTTCCTTCTCGACCCAGTCTCACGTGGGTCTCACGATTATTCACATTCTTTATGTATTTTGTGCGAAGTGTCTCGCCTGCCTGCTTAACATCGATCCCCCAAGCTCCTATCCCGCAACGCGCAAGTTACCTCAGAAGCCCCCCCCCCCCCCCCCCGAATCTCTCGTATCCCTGCTATTTGTTAGGCAATAATCTAACAAAATTCAAAGTGGCGAGAACTTGTAAGCAGCGCATAAGTTTGTAGAAAACTAGCCCGCGTGGCCGGCGTCCGAAGGGGAGGGAAAGGGGAAAGATGAGCGCATGAAGCACGAGAACAGACCTCCGATCCCGCGCTCATTTCTACGGCCTGCCACGCAGGCTAGTAGAAAACATCCGCAAACGCTTTCTAGTAGCACAGCTACATCCATTAATTGTCTAGTATCTTGTTTGCTATCAATTAATTGTTCAGAATTCAGTATGCTGTAATGTTTTACCCGCTCGTCGCCTTCCTAGACCTTGAGAAGGTCTGTTACTGTTAGCATTCCAGGTGTAGGGTCTGTAATGGTGTTACTCAGTTAAACTCACCGAAGATAAACATGGAGTGGTGTATCTCCTTCTCTCGTGTTCGGTAGAGCTCTCAGTTTTAATTCAGTTCCATTCCCAGTTACTGCAGCCATGATTGACTTTGACGGCGTCGTGATACAAGAGTTCAAGTGGAACAGAAAGAATCGCAACAAAATACGGTACCGGAGAAACCTCGTCTTAGCTTAGCCTAAAGTTAGTCTGCTTGCAGCCGGTTATTTTCTATAAGGGTCGCTTAGACACCCGAGTTTAGACGAGTGTCAAGTCATTGCGAACGCAAAAGAGCGGTATGGTAGTATGGCCGAGTATCATGGAAGAAGGCGTTCTCCTTTAGACTAAATATGATAAATAGTCTCTCCTCATAATCCCTGCTGAAATTTCAAGGGAAAAACAGACTGTCAGAAGTTTAGCCTAAAGTTGACGAAAAACCGATGATTGTTATCCAAAAAATCTGTCTGGTTCATTAAATCAATTTAAACGTTTTCTCTATCATAATTTTTCAATATACCGCTTTCATGGAAATCAGGTTTTATCGTTGTAAGTTAATATAATATTAGGATTAGAATGTTAGGTTTAGGATCTTAGACATTTTATTGTACCTGATGAATTTTCAGAAATTTACCGTCTAAACGTTGATTAAAGATTTAAGATCTCACATTATTGATTTTTCAAGTGAAGTATGATAGCTTGATGCATCCATGAAACAATCGGTAAAAGTTATAAAAGCCTCCGTAGTTCACCCTAGAGTACTCTATTCTCTTTTTGTGAATTAATCAACATGCGGAATCGCAAGTAGATCCAAGTGTAAGAGACTGTTAACAGGAGAGCGGGTGACCCTAGCACTCAGACATTTCCTCTCTTTTTTCTTCTTCTTTTCTATATGCTTTCAGCCCTGGCCAAACGGACCGGCAAGTAGTAGCAAGCTTGTACGCAAGTCGAACTTGCGTAGAGACGCGTTGGGTGGCCAAACGAACTCGCAAGTACACGCAAGTCGCCAAAAAAAACACATTTTAAGGCAGACTATCCTCTATTTCATTGGCTAATAATACGTTGATGGACGTCACTCAACATGCGTTGACTTTGGTTGGGTGGCCAAACGGTGAAAAACTTGTTTTGACTTGCGTGCAAATTTCATCTCGACCAAAGTGAGCTCAAGTCATCGGAAGTCAACGCAAGTGCACAAGCCCTGGCCAAACGGAATTGCAAGTAGATCCAAGTGTTCAAGTTGCATCCACTTGCGACTCCGTTTGGGCAGGGCTTTAGTGGCTGATGAACCGCGCGGGATATTGGTAGAATACGAGAAGAATTCGTAAATCACTCGCCTGCGGCTCTTCATTTTTTTTTTTTTTGCGGCTAGTGATTTACGAATTCTTCGAGTGTTCTCCAACATCCCAAGTGGTTCATCAACCTATAAACCATAGAAACTTGTGGTCTATTGCTTTTGTACATCAACTCAGAAGACGCGCGATTTTTCTATAAGTTTACTGGCACAGTAAACCATAGCTGATTGACCAATCAGAGCGCGCGTATTGATTTGGTGATCATATAAAACAGGTTAAGAGCCTGTTTACAAGAGAGTTTACCCTAGCATTCACATATTTCCTGTTTCTTCTTCGTTGTGTTTACAAATGTTTAAACAGGGTTAACACGAACTGAAACAGGCAAGTGAGTCGAGGTGGGCCTGGTTCGGGTTATTAGCAAGGGAAAGTTTTGACAGAAGTGCGAAGTGTGTAATCATTAAAAACCAAGTACATTGTAGGATTACTACGTAAACACGGCGCCCTTTACGACGATAACTTTCTTGAAAAGAAAGTAATACAAGTCAGTAATAACAGACAACAAAGTCAAAAGTATAAATCTTTCTCAACATCACTTACAACTTCAAAAAATACCATTTTTAATAACACAAATCAATACCAAAAAATTCGGAATAGTTCGACGCAACTGTACTGAGGACGAGAGGGATCATCCTTTAAACTGGTCCCAAGTCCCCTTAAGGAGGCTCGAAAGGGTTTTTCGTTGCTATATTGTTCGTGAAACGATGGAAGATTACAAAGAAGGATGTTTAATGGTGTGGGCAAACTATATGTCTCCTTGCAACTCTATTGTTGGGCTATACTTTAAGGGTACTTGTGACGTTATATCAGTTACCATGGCAACGCACGAGGTCCACAAAAGCGTCCACTAAATTTCAGTTTTTGTAAATTATCTGAGAAACTAATTCGGTGACCTACCATTTTTATTTATTTGTTGGAAAGTTCCCTAAATTCTTAAACTTTTCAGGCAGTATGGAAAAATTTTATCTCGTAGAATTAAATATATTTAAAGAAAACGCGTTTTATGGCTTACAGAAAATTCCACTAGATAATTTTCCCCGAAACTTTTATATCTGAAGTGCCATCGCGAATGGTGCGTGTATGCAAAAAATCAAGATAGGTCACCGAGCGAACTTTCGAGCTAAAAACAAATGTTTTCCGCAGATTTTATTTCCAGTTCGCGCGATTTTACGCATTAACTTCCGGTGTGCTGATTTTAATACTGATTCAGCGGACGCGTGCATCTTAGTTATGGCCTGCGTAGATTGCGCGCGCGCGTGCAGCTAAAAACCCTTTCGAGCCTCCTTAAGGTCATTCCACTGAAATAGAACCTACACTGAGATTTTTCTCAAACTTTGCCAATTGATTGTTTATATTACAGAAACTTAAATTTTGAAATAAAAATGAGGGGTCCCCATGTTCGCTTAGGAGCAACAGCACCTTGTTTATTCCATATAAATCCTTATAATAGCACCATGATTATAGTCACGATTGCTTGCTAAATTCACGTTTCTGACGATTGTTTTTTGCTCAACACTGAGAATTAGCCCATATTTATTTTACATAGAGAAATTTACTACTCAATTCAAAACAACAGAAAAAAATGATAGGTCACCGTAGTCGTTTTCGAGAAAATGACGATTTACCTCTTTATCGAGGTCCAGCTAATCACGCGTAAAATTATCCGCAGTAGGGATGCGCAATGCAATACTGGGGAATGACCTTAATATTAACTTTTCTGAGATAAGTTGCGTTGAAGGTTCCCTACATAAAGCGTTGAAACATTTTCCCTTTGCATACAATACAGGAGAGATCTTTTTCAAAAAACAGGTAATCTTGTATCCCTTCTTATTCGGCATCGCTCAACAGCCTGGTAGAACGTATCGACACGATAAAAAAAGAAAAGGTTAAAACACTGCGGACGAAAGTTAACAAGGAAGCAATCGAGAGGGTCCTGGGTCCAAGGATGCGCAATAGCTTCTGCGCAATTCACAATTTTTTATAGCAGTGATCGCCTGCACATGTCGCGCTCTGTCATTAAAGAAACTGCAGATACAATTCTTTTATCTTCTCGTCTTTGAACCTTGGTATAAAGTTCACTTTAACTATCTCTTCAAAGCCTTCATCACAACTCGGTTCTTCATAAGATGATCTGTAAAATACATGAGTAAAACAAAAATAATTCATTGACACAAGGCAAAAAGATGTTCCACTAATAATACAACAGCGTGTACGGTGAGACACTTTTCTGAGACTAAACCGACGACCACGCCCTATCCAGTCTATACACAGGTGTTCTTATTTTTAGTTTTCTTCGAGCACGCGGTAGCGGCTGCGATTTTGTTTTCTGCCAGGGTCACACTCTTGCATTCGAACTTTTTCAAATCCCTTGATCTCGACGAGCACTCGGGTAAGTTCGCCGTAAACAGTTACATTAATGTAATGAATTCGCAATCGATAGAAGTTCTGTTTTCGGAGAACCTAATCATCCTCACGGTAAGTTTCTGAAGTGGTGATAGCCACGTCACGGACAGCAGCGTGTAGTACACACATTTTTCCCAACAGGAATTGTTCCTAGGATCTTTTGCGCACCGACAATGAAGCTGTACCGAATCAATCTTTTTTCAAGTAACTTGTGTCACTGATTAACATTTTTCATATATCGTTCTTAAAACATTCGGCCATGTCTTTCCTGACTTACTTGTACTTCACAAATGCCAAGTATCCAACGTGTTTGTATGAACTGTCCTTATTTGTCATTTCGCGAATCTGCAAGAGATTAAAATATAAGACAGACATGCGCACAAGTTTCCAAGGGCTACGATTCAGTATTCTCTACTTGAACAAATCCCATAATACACCTCTTTCACCCCCCAAAAATTTGCATAGGCATTGTTTTAGATTACTCTTGGGACATGTTCATGTCCCAGGAGAAATTGGAAACAATGAGTATGCAATTTTTTTTTTTTTTTTTTTTTGGGGGGGGGGGGGGGGTTAAAGAGGTGCATTATGGTATTGTGCAAGTAGTGAATAGGCCATTTTCGAGTTCATGTGAATGTTGTGTCGCGTAGCACTATGAACACAAATGGTTGAACAGGGAATTAACTCTGCAGTGCAAATTAAAGTGCTAATTGAACCCATGAATAACCCACTGGACATTAGCCCTAATAAAGGGAATCAGGGAACCACACGAGGTAAAGAAAAAATCTTTTGACCGTGGTGGGAATCGAACCCACGACTTCCGGATTAGATCTACCGTTACTCTGCCGACTGAGCTACGAGGTCCGACAGAGAAAGTCGGGGACCTCGGTAATTCTCTGTTCCACCATTTCTGAGTTCTCTTGCCGGTGCCTCTGTTTCAAAAAGATTCTTAGTGCGAAACCATTCTTATGAAAATGACTTTGATTTGCATGAAATTGAAACTGCATGTAGAACTCTTTTCCATATAAAAGGTTTCGCACTTAGACTCGTTTTGAAGCAGAGGCACAAGGGAAATCAGAATGGCCTACTGAGAGGCACTAGGTTTGAGAGGCGTAAGGAAAATAAGGATTTGCTACAAGCTACCAAACTTCTTGATTTGCTGTGAATGAGCTGCTAATACATATGAAGACAAATTCACCTTATTATTATGTAAAGCGTGTTCATGGGGCACGTCAACTACAAAACATCGAGCAGGAATCTTGGCTTGTTTTGCACAATCCACGTATCTGAGAAGAACAAACAGAAAGCCATGTTAACTTTGAGAATGAAATATCCGAGCAAACAAGGAAAAGATTGGGAGACGTCTTGGGAGACCAGAAAGTTTGTGTGAACCTGGGCCTAACGAGAAGAGCACATTGCTGGGTCCAATGAAAGCCAGGGAAAGAAGCCAGGATGACATCATCACAAACTGGCTTCCAATAGTAACATTCGTTATATAATTACCTCTTTCTCACTTCCTTTGTCGGACTTGTGTTGTCAATCACAACGCTTTTACCACGTGATAATGCATCTTTACAAGCAGACACACATTTCTGCCATGAACCCAAATTATCCTAAAGAAAAGTCAAATACTTGTAACTTATAAAACCATTTTAATTCAATTTCTTGTGTAGAAATACCATGTGGTATTTGCACTGGTCTCGCGAGTTATTTTACAGCTGGCAATTATATGTTATATCGATAAAGTTCTGTCATTTCAGGTGACAACGGTAAGCCACAGTTCTCGCATTCTTATTTTCTATCCTCGCGCCATTATAATAAGCTATTTAACAGCACTCAGCCTGTGGTGCAGCCTGACTTGTTGCTAAATTCTCCATACCGGCGGTGTGGAGCCGTGCCTGTCACGTGGGCTAACGACAATTAGTTTATTGATACAATAAAAAATCCGCGCGAAAGAACATACATTTTTGAGCCCTAAGTAGATTCTTAATTAGGTTATTAATATCAATGAAGGAGATATGGTTGCCGATTACAAGAAAAATAAAAAACCTGGGTTTGGTCCTCGAATGTACAGTATTTATTCTCAACTGTATTATGAACTATTATGTACTAGTATAAAGTTACCGTAGTCTATTGTGAATCCGTGAATTTGATTGGCTATATTACCGTTTTCCATCTGCCGATAGTCAACAGTTACGCATCAGTGCACATCGCGCATCACGTTTGAACCTGATGTAACACAATAAAACAGTTCTTTTGTACGCGTTACTTGACATTTTTTTCTTTTTATGCAATGAGACTACGGTAAATTTATACTAAAACAATTAGACTACTCGCCCTCGTTTTCTACGAGCGATAGTCAACTCGGCTGCGCCTCGTTGACTATCTGCTCGTAGAAAACTCGGGCACGTAGTCTAATTGTTAATTATTAAGTAATATAAATTTTCAATCCCAAAGTCACACTCCTTGGTAAACATGTTTATAACAATTAAGATCATTGTAACCTTTATATAAGAACCTTCCTGATCATGTTTGGCACGACTCGTTCTTATATTTTTGGGTATTAAACTGACACAACTAATTTGATCACTCGATCGCGTGATTCTGTTTCCTTACCCTGTTAATGTGAAGATATCCATGAGGCATCAGATGTTCTTTAACAAAGGTTGTTTTTCCAGCTAGTGAATGAAAACAATGAAGAGCAATTGTCATTGGTACAACACTGGTCAACAGTCCGCAGTCGGTCACGTCTTTGACCCCCCCCCCCTCCTCCCCGGGGGGAAATCACCTGACTCATTTTATGGATTTCATGTGAATGTTTTGATTTAGGGCGCGATAAACTACGCAAACATACCCAGTGTTCACATTGAGAAAAAAGGCGCAACTGTGAGGCAGATTTGCTAGAAAGCGTGAATCGCATGTTCAACTCAGATTTATTCATGTCTGTCTTCGCTTTTTCTTGCATTTTCCTGGCATTGCTTCAGTATTCTTTTATAGTAATTTTTAACACTATGTGCAGGTCTTGTAGGAAAGATAGTCCAATATTATGATCGCATGTTTCATCACTAAAGAGGCTTAAGAAACACTTACAAGCAGGATAACCAACCATAACAATGAGCTGAAAAAATAAATAAAACACAGTCGTCAGCTAAATCAAAGGTCATTTGAAAGAAAAACCATCACTAACTGAAAGCAATGGATGTCTTTGGTGGATGATTTCAAGAGTTCGTTCTAGCGCAATTTGTTTTTCACAACGTTGACAATAGCCTGTAGAGCCAGAAGATTTGTACAAATATGCAAATATTGAAGAATATTGAATTATTTAGAGCAAAAAGGAAGCCACTTCACTAGGGTTTCTTCATACCTCCTGGCTTTCTGATTTAAGGTTTGCACTGGCAGGACTTAACAACGATCCATTTGGGTCTACACTTTTCTGTGAATAAAATGATGAGTTATTATTACCACACAGTAAAATGCAACGAAATTTTCGCTACAGAGATGTGACAGTACATCCTTAGCAAACTCTAAGCTAACGACCCCTTTGGGCAGAAATACCAGCTACATAGAAATCTTCATTCGTTGAGTGAATAACAATGTTCTGTTATCCAAACCATAAAATCTCCGTCATCGCCCCCCTGTCCTCGACCAGACCATTCAAAAATTCCTCTGTTTACCAACGAAACAAACATCCGATTTTTGCCCCCTTCCGCGACATAAGCATTTGGTATTGAACTTTCCCAAACGCACTGACTAACGTCCTCACAGTGCTCTACAATTTAGATTCAATTGGTCATTACAGTGGCAAATGTCGTGCAAATTAGGATGTTTATTCATAGTGACTTTCCTGCATTATATCATTCATCAAAATATATAAGCCACTTCCTGTCAGCTCACTTGCAAACGGTTTTGACACTCCTTATATTTCCCCTCTATATTTTCCCTTTATATTTCCCTTGAATTTCCCCCAAGTTATTATCCCATCTAAGCCCCTGTGTAATACATACCGGCACAAACGTTGGCCACTCAAATGGAGCAGGTTTCTGCTTTAAGAAGAATTCCTCTGGAGTGTAGAAGTCAATTCCAATATTTGCTGCAAACTTGATCAGCATGTAACATAGTGAATACACTTACAACAATTATTATGCAGTACAAGAGGGGTTGAAAAGTAATAGGAGGATTCATGCTGACCTCATTAATAATCACAATTTTGTTCATTTTCATAAGGCTTTGCTTACAGAAATAAACATGTAATATAACAATTGACTCCAGGCAGCTAAAGAGCTAGTAAAACTTAACAAACGCTGAAATTCTTAGCTCTTGGTGTGTAATATTGACGGAAGGCAAAAAAGACTTTCTAGGTGGCAAAAGCGCTAATGAGCTCATACATTCTTTGTAAAATTTTGAATTTTAAACCCGTGTTGCACAAAGAGTATTCAATACATCACGCTCGTATTCACTGGTGGAGTTAACCGTAGTATGACCTTTCAGTTCAGAACTGATTTATTTGTAGCTCCATCAGAAACTGAGTTGCTTATGCTAATGAGGCAAATATTGTTAACAAGGATTCCCCTATAGACATCTAGTCCCTCATACACGGTTCAGAGTCAAGGTGATCCGTCTTATGTTATTTTAACATTACTTATGGTTTCAGAAGAACAGTGTGGCACTAAATTAATCGGCGATAGTTCGTACTTCGCGCGGACTAATTCTGGCGATTGTAGAAGACTTGATTTTCTCGCTGGGTATCTATTTTTGCCATTTTCGCGACGTCGCGGTTAAGTAAAACATAGATTGAAATTACAACATTTTCGCATTTTTTAATTTAGTATACTGCATGCAATTGAAGAGTGAGCCAACATGTAGAGAAGTAAGACACAATAATCCATGAATCAGTGTAACTTTGTGACAATAACATTGTATTACATTGTGGAATTGTCGAAGCTCTTCTCAATGGAGTACCCTTTGAAGATCTCATTTCATCGTTTTGTTTCTGAACGAAAATTTATCAGGGTGAAGTAAAATCCCATGGTATTGCTTGAAACTCGTTGGTTTTAAGCCCTTAACTGATAACAGATTGGAGAGACCTGGTTTCCACAGTTCAACAGTTTCTGATTTCCCTTTGGTCTAGTGAAAGAACGGCCAAATCTTTCTTTATTTTTGCAACAGAAATTCACGATTTCAGGTCCTCGCAAAGTGCAAAGAAACATGAACGATTTAATTCTGCTTTTAGTTTTTTCTTTCTGCCAAAAAGAATTCCTCACCCTTGAAAAAAGTTGTTTCTGACAGTTTCTAACCAAGTGTTAAAAAATATTTAGCAATTATTGAGTGAGGCTGAGTAGGATATGAAGAATTCAGCAGATCAAGGAGGGTGTTATCCGCAGAGGCCGAAGGCCGAGGTGGATAACACCCGTAAATATTTTGCCACTAAACACCGAGATTGAGAAGAATCATTGTTTTAGTATATACACAGGAAGTGATCTCAACAATTGGCCTCTCAATTCATGCTCGGAAAACGTGCAAGCTGTACAAAGCATGCGCGAATTCGCGAAACTATTTACAGAATCTTTGAACATGGAAAATCTATAGTTAATCTTCGAAAAAACCTCGTGACAGTCTAGAATAATGGTCTTTAAACACCGTTCAAATCAGTGTGAATCAAAAGTATGCTTTATTCAAAAGTATGCTCTATTTTTGTTTGGCTTACGCATTATTCACTCGATAGGGGGTGAATAATGCTCATTAGTATCACCCAACTAGTGGACTAATGCAAATCCTGCATTTTGATTGGCTACGCTACTAGGGGTCTAATAGTATTAGTCATCGAGTAGCGAAATTCGCGGGATTTTCCTTCGTTTTTTTCCCAAAGCAGATATTTCTTTAACTTGCATTTGCTAACTTTATTATTGCCTTTTTTGTCCGACTAGTTGGGTGATACTAAAACAATTAGACCCTTCGCCCTCAAGGGCCACGGGTCAATAGCCCATTCGGCTTCGCCTCATGGGCTATTGACCCGTAGCCCTTTCGGGCTACGGGTCTAATTGTTAATTAGCCAGAGATAGCGAACCAATCAGATTGCTTTAAACACCAAGATCACTGAGTGTGTATATACTAATAAATAATAACAGGAAGTTAACCTACTGCTCTGTCACTACACGAGAAGTCCTTCTTTTTCCCTGGAGCCCAGTCTGCTGCTCGACCAGCTGCATCTAAATACAATACAAATACAATACTAAATACAATACAATACAAACACCTTCAGAATTCCGAACACTGTCGCGCTTTGTGTTCGGTAGACTGTTTTCATATTTTAGATCATGCCTCTACGGGCTTCCAACTTAAGATAAAAGAGGAATTTCATATTCATAAACAACAGCCTTCCCTTAATCAGCAATTACATCATGTAAATCTAAAACTATCCTTTTAATTCTCACTTTGTCACGTTTTTTGTACATTCCGTTGTTACTAGCATAATTAACATTTTTTCTTTCTTATAAATTCAACTTGTAACGCTTTTTACATTAATTAACTGAAGATGACAGAAGTTTCTGTCGAAACATGTCTTACAAACTTAAAAGTGTTGTCGTTTTCTTTAAAATACAATCATAACGGAAAACAACATAACCTTATGATAGGTGGAGAACATAGGGCTGCAGGTTGAGCTTCTGAAGTCTCACTGGGTCATAGTTTTCGGTATTAAACTCTGGTTTTTGTAACACAAACAGACCAGGAATATTGTGAGCCTCCCCTGATCCACTGCCGGTTACTACCCAACATTGTCAGGTCGCCCAAACAATTTGCCGTTACCCGCGGATAGAGAGAGAGCGCACTATGAAAGTCAAGTGTTTTGCTCAAGGACACACAACACTAGACAGGTTAAATGATACCATAAAACAGCCTTGTTTTTGTTGTTTACCTTCACATTTGTGTTTGGTTTTAGCTTTCCTGGTAATTAAGGTATGCTGTGGGAATATTGTTGTTTTCTTATAGGGCTACATTACATCAGTTTCAACTCTGTTCCTGTTAGTCACAACTTATGAGCTCAAGATTTCTATGAGATGATAGTTGATGAGGCCATTCAAGTGATCTGGTTGAATCCTCACTAAATTTTCCTTAAATAACAGATCAGGATCCCATGTTAATTTATGGTGTAGATTCCACCATGCAAATAAATACACCTTATTTGATATCTCACGAGTTGTGTAGTATTAATCCAAGCCCCGCGGGGAGAGGAAAAATGCAAGCAAAATTATGAGCAAAATGTCACACGCATTATCTCGCAAAACATCAAATAAGAGGTTTATTATTACGCTTGAAAATTTTCATGTCGTCAAGCATCTATAATTTTTAAGCTAGAGTGCAGAAAGCGGCAACTTTCTCATTCTTCATACAGCGAGTGTGAGCTTCATTTACACGACAAAACAAAGAGCCAACAAAATTTGTTTTATTTTATTGGATAAAATGAGCCATGAATGACAGAAGGTCAAGTTTAAAAGCTGTAAACAAGTCAAAATTCGGTTTGTCCAGTCCGGTCATTTTTTCTTTCTCGTCCTCCTCTAGAAACAGTGTAATATACGCTGGCACATTTTGCATGTTCTCTTGACCTTATATGGTATGACATAATAGTGGAAAAATATCGGTCATATACACTTAGTCTATAAAATTCACACTTGAGTTAAATTGCATAAACTGAACTGTCATTTTAAACATACTGTTCTTTACACGCACTCCACACACCCACAGCCATTGCACATGAATGGCTGATAGAGGAAAATAGCTCAGCCAATCAGATTGCAACATTAGCATTAGTGTACAAGAATAATTCCACTAAAGGAAATTGTTTTTTTAGGACATTTGCCCATAGTACCCCCTTACCGCCAACGAAGAAACTGTCTTTCAGGTTTACTGTGACACCATCATTCACCTGTTAAAGAACAAAATAATGACAAAACAGGGTAAGGAGCTGACTTCTATCCTGCGATCAGGAGTCCCTTATATTTTTTTTCGCAGTGGGAAGGTACCCTCCCGCCGCGACAAAAAATGTAAGAGACGCCTGCTCGCAGGTTAGCTGACTTCATTCACAGTGGGTTTCTCAGCGGCTGACATTTTCAATAGAATGCGTCTTGAGATAGGTCATAGGATGAAAGTAATAGTAATATTCAGAAACAGTGACAGTGACTGTGATTGTGATTGTGATGGTAATTATTTATTAATTTTATAATATTGATAGAATAATATAGACAAGAAAAGTTTTAAATATTTACAGAATACAGAACAGCATTTCCTGAGGTCAGATGACCACAAAGGTTCAAATTAATATTTAATATTATTCAAGTAACAATAATATTTAAAGTTATCCTGATCAGTTCCTTTAATGTTTCATACCTTTCTAGCCAAGTGCTCCCACATACCAGTGACAGGTTTACGATACATGTTAACTGCTGGGGCAATAAATACCTAAAAACAACATCAGCATGATTTACACACCACATGTATGTTTTCCCAATTTTAATGAGTAAATTCTTTTAATTGCTGATATACTATCTGGGACAAAATTAATAACTATAAAATTATTACCAGACAATGACAGTGGAGAAATATGTCAACTGAGAAAATCATTGAATCACAATGCCAACACTCAATTATTTATCAATTCTTGTATAATTCAGTCATGCAATGAGCCTGTTATTAGGGAACTTAAGCAACGATGACACCAACGCCGAGGACAATGACTACCGGTAGTCAAAAAGGAATTTATATATTACCAGCATAATTTGCGATTGTCCAGATTTGTTCAGTACAGCAATGGCTCTAAAAACATGGCAGGCTAAATATGTAGTGACAGCATTCAATCCCAAATGGAAATACGAAAAATTAGCTGTAGTCATTCAGTTTCTCAGACTACACAGCACTTGGTCATTTGACATTCACCTTTTTGCAGAAGATGGCAAAGAAATGTAAAAAGATTAACGCCTGCACAGCCATTGTTCTGCTCATTAAACTTTTTGTCTGTTGACGCTCTTGTTGAATCATTGTCATGGTTTGCTTAAGCTCTCTATTATTGGGACTAATGGTCTTTCCCAACATGAATCACACATCACACAATCCATACTGGCAAGGGCTGATACACTCCCACTAAAGCAGTCATGTTTTATTACCAAGATTCATAAAGACTTTCTAGGATCCAATATTTCTACATTGATAGACCCAGCTTGCCAGCCATGTTTCAACACAAACATTTATTTTGACTTGTGGTCCAACAAACCAGCTGTGTGCCTTACAATTATTCAAGTCTCACCTGCACAGGTATTTTCAGCTGAATTGCAATCTGCTCGATCTTGAACTTGAAGTCTGCCAAACTCAGCTTTTTCTTCTGAATTTCTATCTGAGAAAAAAGGTGTGGAAAGGATAATTTAACACATCTGTTGTTAAGTCCTCTCTGACAACAATGCAGAATGTGTCTTGCGGAGTAGTCTAAGCTGCACAAATATCAATACCCACCCAAAGGAAAGTTAACAAAAATTCCAAAAGGGAGGAAGCTTCAAATTTTTAAAGGAAAGCATGAAGTTAAACTGGAATTTCCAGAGGGGTGGTGGGGTGGGCAAACTAAAATACCCCCAGTGGGAGGGGTATGGATATTTTTTGGAACTCGTTATGACTGCAGCACCATGAACTTCCAGGGGAAGGGTGTACTCCCTTGCGTGGCCTACACAGGGGTACTGGTATAGGGCCAGACATGTTATGATTTTCAGCCTCATAGCCATCCAAAAAGGGTAATTATTTGACATAATTCTTTACTAAACAGCAAATCACTGGATGATTACAGTCATTACATAATATGTTTTATACGGTATTAAATTCAGTAAATGAGAAATCAGTGACATTGGTCAATATTTAGAGCATTAGCAGGCCAAAATGAGCTGACCTAAGTAATTAAAGGCTAGAGATACAGCTCACATTGATTTGGTGTTTTTAGAAAATCATTAACTCCCGCTAAGTTTGTTTTTCATCACACTGACCGGGAAGGTTTTACCAGTAATTAAAATTGTTAGCTTACTGTTCAAACATACCTGGTTTGTGAAAATTGCAATCTGGAAAAGAAATACCATGGAAAAAATTAACAAATGTTGAAATAATTAATTCAAATTCATTTTAAATATTTCACA
>JAHPZR010000165.1:20000-29334 GCA_019787425.1 Platygyra sinensis | reverse complement strand
TCCTGTGGATATCCGGGACTATGAACAGTGGTCACGTGGCCGAACGAGTGTGTGTGCATGTGTGTGTACGAGCGGGAGTTCGAAGGGTGACTTTGTGTTGCTCGAGTTATTGACCTTAGTGGCTTCTAGGAATACTACACTTGGAATCAAGTGTGTGTCCTTTCTAGACATAAACATAGACGGTTTTTCTTCGGCAAGACTTTATCAACAACGACTGCATGTTGTTATGAAATTCCGAGAGATCTGAGGTGTCAAAGTTCATACTTCCGGTGAAAATAAGTTGGCTTGGTTTTATTCTGCGGATTCTGGGGTGGAAATGAAAAAATTGCTGAGATCAGAGCAGGCTCACTGTCTCGTCTCGCGGCTTCGCTCTACCATCAACCTGCTCGCAAGCTAGGTGAATGTAGCGGCATGTTGTTAAGTAAGTCATCACTGGGCCATTATGTCATGATTTTGTAGCAAGGTTTCAAAACAATGAAGTGGTTTTATGCCCTTGCATTGTTGACCTCTGTTTCAAGCTAATAAACAAAAAACAAAACGAACTAGGGACACCATTAATTAATTTTGGATTTTGCGTAGGCTTTGGCTTTCTTAAAATTACTCAACAAATTAAAAGAAATCAGCGGTTCAACAACTCTTGCCATCAAGTAGAAAATGTTGTGGACAGAGACATGCGATGAAATAAACTCTGATCAGTCCGCCTAATGACAGCTAGATCGCGTATATAGTAGATATAGTAGACTACGTGTGGTATATCTAAGAGACGCTGCTTTTGCGTTTAAATGCATGACGGGTTGCTCCCCTGATTACCTTACATCTAAGCTAGTTACCAGGGACCAAGCTTCCGTTCGCGTGACACGAAATCCACAACAGTGAAATATCCCTTTGTTCAGAACAGCCACCGGTCAGCGGTCTTTCCAGTACAGAGCTGTCTATAGACCCTATGCAAAAATGGCTGCCTTTAAATTATTTTTTTGTTCGTATTTAAATTAGCCTCACTAACCCCCTTTTTTAAGACAAAAATTTAAAGAATTTGCTCTCCCGAACGAGTTTAGTGAGGCTATTTTGAAAGCGAACAAAAGAATAATTTAAAGGCAGCCCTTTTTGCATAGGGTCTCAATAGAGTCATAGAGTTTTTAAACGTTAACTTTAGCACATGTTATGGGACATTTAGGTATTAGATTCCTAGTTATTAATTTTTTCCTAGTTATTATGACGCTTCTCGCCCCAAATATCTTGTGGCCATTTTAAAATGGCCGCGAGTTGTGTCACACACGACGGACTAAGCGAAAGAGAGACTACTCGTAGTCTACGTAAAATAGCCACAGTGAAAGGTCTCAGCGATAGGGAAGTGACGGAGAGCGATCAGAAGCGACTTTATTCAGTCGCAGGCAACATAAAACTAGTTACGTTGGTAATATATTTCTGAAATGACGAGTTGAATAATTATAAATTTTGTCAAATAATTCCAAAAAGTACTCCGGCAAAAAAATTCCTGTGAGAATAAGCTGTGTTTTAGGTAGAAGAAACTAGTAAATTATAATCAGCACATTATCGTTATGATAAGACTTGACTGCTATTAGACGTTATGTCTGCAATGAGATTTTGAACTAAACAAGAACTTCTGCCGACATGTAGGGCAAGATGTTTATGGAAGAGGTTGCCGGGTGTAGAAATTTTAAGACTTCATTTTTAATTCTCCGAGTTAAAGGGAACGTAGTACACAATTCAGTACTTGACCCCTGTGGTCCTCGTTGAAAAATCTCACTTCGTTCATACGTTCCATTTTAAAGGTTTCATATGTCTTCGCAGAACTTCGAGATGCCTCAACCAGTCTTTGCTATAAGACTACCGATTACGTTTGTACTAAGCAATGAGCACATCAATTTTGATTAATGAAATCTGTATTTTGCTGATTGGCCTATAAGTTATAATTCTGGTTTCAAACTACGGAGTATTAAGAATTTAACAACAACAACAAGCTTTATTACCAAACAAAAAAGTTAAGCTTTACAGTATGATATATTCACGATATATTAATACAAAAAAGTGTCATTACAATTGAAAATTTAACTTGAAACTGTACGACCATGACTTTTGCTGTGAAACTTTTGCGGTGATTTTCTGACGACATTCAACGTTACCATGACTTTTGCTGTGAAACTTTGCACCAGTTCTGGTGTGAAACTTTTGCGGTGATTGTCTGACGACATGCAAACATAACTTTTGCTGTGAAACTTTGCACCAGTTCTGGTGTGAAACTTTTGCGGTGATTGTCGGACGACATGCAAACATGACTTTTGCTGTGAAACTTTGCACCAGTTCTGGTGTGAAACTTTTGCGGTGATTGTCTGACGACATACAAACATGACTTTTGCTGTGAAACTTTGCACCAGTTCTGGTGTGAAACTTTTGCGGTGATTGTCGGACGACATGCAAACATGACTTTTGCTGTGAAACTTTGCACCAGTTTTGGTGTGAAACTTTTGCGGTGATTGTCTGACGACATACAAACATGACTTTTGCTGTGAAACTTTCCACCAGTTCTGGCGTGAAACTTTTGCGGTGATTGTCGGACGACATGCAAACATGACTTTTGCTGTGAAACTTTGCATCAGTTTTGGTGTGAAACTTTTGCGGTGATTGTCTGACGACATACAAACATGACTTTTGCTGTGAAACTTTGCACCAGTTTTGGTGTGAAACTTTTGCGGTGATTGTCGGACGACATGCAAACATGACTTTTGCTGTGAAACTTTGCACCAGTTCTAGTGTAAAACTTTTGCGGTGATTTTCTGACGACATTCAACGTTACCATGACTTTTGCTGTGAAACCTTGCACCAGTTCTGGTGTGAAACTTTTGCGGTGATTGTCTGACGACATGCAAACATAACTTTTGCTGTGATACTTTGCACCAGTTCTGGCGTGAAACTTTTTCGGTGATTGTCGGGCGACATGCAAACATGACTTTTGCTGTGAAACTTTGCACCAGTTCTGGTGTGAAACTTTTGCGGTGATTGTCGGACGACATACAAACATGACTTTTGCTGTGAAACTTTGCACCAGTTCTGGTGTGAAACTTTTGCGGTGATTGTCAGACGACATGCAAACATGACTTTTGCTGTGAAACTTTGCACCAGTTCTGGTGTGAAACTTTTGCGGTGATTGTCTGTCGATATACAAACATGACTTTTGCTGTGAAACTTTGCACCAGTTTTGGTGTGAAACTTTTGCGGTGATTGTCTGACGACATACAAACATGACTTTTGCTGTGAAACTTTGCACCAGTTCTGGCGTGAAACTTTTGCGGTGATTGTCGGACGACATGCAAACATGACTTTTGCTGTGAAACTTTGCACCAGTTTTGGTGTGAAACTTTTGCGGTCATTGTCTGACGACATACAAACATGACTTTTGCTGTGAAACTTTGCACCAGTTTTGGTGTGAAACTTTTGCGGTGATTGTCGGACGACATGCAAACATGACTTTTGCTGTGAAACTTTGCACCAGTTCTAGTGTAAAACTTTTGCGGTGATTTTCTGACGACATTCAACGTTACCATGACTTTTGCTGTGAAACTTTGCACCAGTTCTGGTGTGAAACTTTTGCGGTGATTGTCTGACGACATGCAAACATAACTTTTGCTGTGATACTTTGCACCAGTTCTGGCGTGAAACTTTTTCGGTGATTGTCGGACGACATACAAACATGACTTTTGCTGTGAAACTTTGCACCAGTTCTGGTGTGAAACTTTTGCGGTGATTGTCAGACGACATGCAAACATGACTTTTGCTGTGAAACTTTGCACCAGTTCTGGTGTGAAACTTTTGCGGTGATTGTCTGTCGATATACAAACATGACTTTTGCTGTGAAACTTTGCACCAGTTTTGGTGTGAAACTTTTGCGGTGATTGTCTGACGACATACAAACATGACTTTTGCTGTGAAACTTTGCACCAGTTCTGGCGTGAAACTTTTGCGGTGATTGTCGGACGACATGCAAACATGACTTTTGCTGTGAAACTTTGCACCAGTTTTGGTGTGAAACTTTTGCGGTCATTGTCTGACGACATACAAACATGACTTTTGCTGTGAAACTTTGCACCAGTTTTGGTGTGAAACTTTTGCGGTGATTGTCGGACGACATGCAAACATGACTTTTGCTGTGAAACTTTGCACCAGTTCTAGTGTAAAACTTTTGCGGTGATTTTCTGACGACATTCAAGTTACCATGACTTTTGCTGTGAAACTTTGCACCAGTTCTGGTGTGAAACTTTTGCGGTGATTGTCTGACGACATGCAAACATAACTTTTGCTGTGATACTTTGCACCAGTTCTGGCGTGAAACTTTTTCGGTGATTGTCGGACGACATGCAAACATGACTTTTGCTGTGAAACTTTGCACCAGTTCTGGTGTGAAACTTTTGCGGTGATTGTCCGACGACATACAAACATGACTTTTGCTGTGAAACTTTGCACCAGTTCTGGTGTGAAACTTTTGCGGTGATTGTCAGACGACATGCAAACATGACTTTTGCTGTGAAACTTTGCACCAGTTCTGGTGTGAAACTTTTGCGGTGATTGTCTGTCGATATACAAACATGACTTTTGCTGTGAAACTTTGCACCAGTTCTGGTGTGAAACTTTTGCGGTGATTGTCGGACGACATGCAAACATGACTTTTGCTGTGAAACTTTGCACCAGTTCTGGTGTAAAACTTTTGCGGTGATTGTCAGACAACGTACAAACATGGCTTTTGCTGCAATACTTTGCACCAATTCTGGCGTGAAACTTTTGCGGTGATTGTCTGACGACATACAAACATGACTTTTGCTGTGAAACTTTGCACCAGTTCTGGTGTGAAACTTTTGCGGTGATTGTCGGACGACATGCAAACATGACTTTTGCTGTGAAACTTTGCACCAGTTTTGGTGTGAAACTTTTGCGGTGATTGTCGGACGACATACAAACATGACTTTTGCTGTGAAACTTTGCACCAGTTCTGGTGTGAAACTTTTGCGGTGATTGTCTGACGACATACAAACATGACTTTTGCTGTGAAACTTTGCACCAGTTCTGGTGTGAAACTTTTGCGGTGATTGTCAGACGACATGCAAACATGACTTTTGCTGTGAAACTTTGCACCAGTTCTGGTGTGAAACGTTTGCGGTGATTGTCTGACGATATACAAACATGACTTTTACTGTGAAACTTTGCACCAGTTCTGGTGTGAAACTTTTGCGGTGATTGTCGGACGACATGCAAACATGACTTTTGCTGTGAAACTTTGCACCAGTTCTGGTGTGAAACTTTTGCGGTGATTGTCGGACGACATGCAAACATGACTTTTGCTGTGAAACTTTGCACCAGTTCTGGTGTGAAACTTTTGCGGTGATTGTCTGACGATATACAAACATGACTTTTGCTGTGAAACTTTGCACCAGTTCTGGTGTGAAACTTTTGCGGTGATTGTCGGACGACATGCAAACATGACTTTTGCTGTGAAACTTTGCACCAGTTCTGGTGTGAAACTTTTGCGGTGATTGTCTGACGATATACAAACATGACTTTTGCTGTGAAACTTTGCACCAGTTCTGGTGTGAAACTTTTGCGGTGATTGTCGGACGACATGCAAACATGACTTTTGCTGTGAAACTTTGCACCAGTTCTGGTGTGAAACTTTTGCGGTGATTGTCTGACGATATACAAACATGACTTTTGCTGTGAAACTTTGCACCAGTTCTGGTGTGAAACTTTTGCGGTGATTGTCGGACGACATGCAAACATGACTTTTGCTGTGAAACTTTGCACCAGTTCTGGTGTAAAACTTTTGCGGTGATTGTCAGACAACGTACAAACATGGCTTTTGCTGCAATACTTTGCACCAATTCTGGCGTGAAACTTTTGCGGTGATTGTCTGACGACATACAACCATGATCCACGGCTACTTCAAACTTAAACCCTTACCCTAACGACTGGGCGGACTGGATTCAGTCCCATTTCATGGAAACAGCAAATTTGATGATACCACTTTGCAATTCGTATTTCGCTTAAATTCCGAGTTGTTATAGTGCAATACCGAGGGAGGAAAGAACCATACTGACATTGTAGCTCAGTCGATAATTTTGGCTCAGCGTTCATAGCGTTGTTTCGTTTTTACGTGTCATGGCTATGGTTATGGTTAACATCGCCCTGCACTTACTCCCAAAGTTCAAATTTCAGGAAGGACCTCTATTTCGAGAAACTGTGAGTACTGCTTATTATCATTATCATTATCATTATTTATAGATAAATAGTAAATAATAATAATTAGTAGAATTCTACTAGTATACTAATGCAAATATTGTAATCTGGTTGACTGAGCGATTGCACACTATCAGCCATTAGTGTGCAGTGGCTGGAGCTCGTTTACAAAATGACGACTTTTCTTCGTTCTGCTTAAGTTTTAGCGGAAACTTTTGATGGAAATGGATAGTTTAATTCCTGAAAAGACTAATCGAAGGACATTTGCAGTTTACTGACTCAAAAAAAAGTTGAAACTACTGAAAAATGATACGCGCGCGTATACAACTTCAATTTCGAATGACAATTCAATCCGTGCGATCTTTCTAAGGCGCAAAGTTTAGTAATACGTCGAGAAATAACTGGAAACCGTTTTTTGAACTTACTTTTAGTAAGAATTCTACTAAAACAATTAGATTATTTGCTCTCGATTTCTATGAGGGGATAGTTGATTCGGCCTTGGGCCTCATCAACTGTCACCTCATAGAAATCTCGAGCTCATAATCTAATTGTTAAATAGTATAAATAGAATAAATAGTAAAAAGCACAAGAAATCCCTGCTCTGATGAGGGCCAAGGGCCAATCAAACGCAATCCAGTTAATTGTGTCGATTGAGTTCGGTTTCCGAACTCGATGCAACACAATCTAATGGATTGAGGGCGATTGGGCTCGATTTGTTCGATTAAGTTCGATTGGTTCGGAAATCGAACTCACACCAAGTTCGGTGTTCGATTTGGTTCGATTACCTAACTCAATCGAACCCAATCGATGGATTGAGTTCGATTGAGTTCGATTTTCGAATGTTCGATTTACTATGCCAGGATTATCAGCAAGCATAAAGCCAGTTCTGGTCACGGTTTTTACAAAAGTAAAGATGCTTTTACAACCCTTGCCCCTGTAGTGTCTTATCTAATGGAGAAATTTGCAAGCAAGCACTGAGCGTTTCGACCACCAACACGGCATTACAAACAGATCCTGCCCCTTCTTGCCGCTTGCAGTATATTTATAGGTTCTTGCGGCTTCTTGCAGTTAGATTTTCAACTTCTTGCGGCTTCTAGTCTGCTGGCAGCCGGTTTTTTCTCTAAGGGTCACTAGGACGAGCGTTTAGTCATCGCGAACGCAAATTACGTTTGCCGTGTAGAGAAGAAGGCTCAATAGTCAATAGTCAATAGACAATAGTCAATAGTCTCTCCTCATAATCCCTGCTGAAATTTCGAGAGAAAAACAGACTGCTAGCAGTCTATGCGACTTCTTGCGGTTAGACTTTCAACTTCTTGCGTTTCGAAAGTTCTTGCGGGCAAACCGCAAAAACACGACATTTTTACTTCAACGGCTGGCAGCGCCTTGCGTGTCCTTACGGCGCAAGAACTTCTTGCCGCACTTCTTGCCGCACTTCTTGCGCGTGCATTATATTTGGGCTTTACTGTACCTTGCCACATAATCATATATTTTATTTATTAATTTATCCATTCAAGCAGTGTTTCCACGTTTTAGCATTCTTTTTATGTACTAATATGGAAGAGGTTTTCACGTATGTGTTTCGCAACAAAATTCCTCTTTCACAAGTAAGCATGTGCCTCTTAGAATTCCGCTTAGAATCAGATGTTAAAAGGTCGCAAAGCCTGCTGATTCCGGTCGGCAAATATCTCCTTAAAAATATAAGTAATAATCAAAACATTATGGCTAGACATAATGTAATTATTTATGTCAAGGCATGGTGCGCACGTGATAATCCGTTGTTTAGGTTGTGCTAGGTAGGCCAAACCGAGCTTATGGGATTTGTGGGCGTTGTTTCCTTACCAAAGCTTAAGGTCAACTGTCAATATCTCGGAAGCGTAGCGTTATATTACGGCTAGTTTCGATGGTATTCGTCCTTCTTTCCTTGACCATCGACAAGGACAGATCACCTTGAAGAAAAATCTTACCCGCGCCCTTCTCCTTCACCTACCAGCGGATCATTATTGCTATTTCAATTTGCTTCTTGTTCCCTATCAATCTATTCGTTGATGTAGTTTGGCGGATTTTTGTCGCCCCACTTTTATCAGTTACTTATGAAAAACCTTTGAATGGATCGCTGTGTTGGGATTGATGTTATTGAACTTGCCACAATCGTGGCCAGATTTATCCTACACAGGTGTTTGCTTTAATAATCTCGTATAATTGCTAGTAACCGGGTATTCAAGCGAAGCTCGCTCTAAGAGGCGCGCCTCCTGTTTTTGCTCTATCATATGCCTTGATAGGAATATCTATATATCATAACCCGAAGTCGTAGAACGATCAGTCAAAAGATAAGCGACTGTAAACAGCCACTGAGCAATATGGTTTAATTACTTCCATCACTATATTAATTTGCTAACATTCATTCCATCTGCAGATATTTGTTTTGGAATGTTCACTTTTCGTCAACCCACTGTTCCAACATTATTGTTCGGCCAGCTTAAGCTTGTCAACTTTGATGGACAGTGCAGAATCCCAAATCAAACCGCAATCCAAATTCCACTGTGTGGTCTGCACCCAAACACTTGATGCTGTAGTTTTTCAGAAACAGGATGTCTTAAGTAGATATTATGGTCAAACTTAGGTTAAGAATGACAATAGCAAGGTTTTTCTTTTCTTTTTATCACTCTCTTACAGTGCAGTGCAGCCTTTCTCCAAGTGCAGGACGCCAACTGGATTTACCAAATCAGGCCCTGAGTTGACAAAGGCAATCAGTGAATTTAACAATAAACGAAGACGGAAGATGTACTAAATTTTAAACTCGATCTGAATTGCGAAGATCACGAAGTCTGAAAATAGAATTCAACTGAATCACTAAATTCCCCGCGAGACGCAGTCAACAAAAGCGTGTACGTGTTCTGAGAGAAGTACAGGGGATATAGGCGAAGTTTTCGTTTCACAAGTGTTTTAGGAACACCAGGTTTTGCCTTTAAAGATATTTTCAAAATCATCCACCATTCCAGTTTGTTTGTCTGAGTCTTGTCTGAGTCATGACATCACTCGCGAGTTCAAATTAAAGATAACACGTACTCCATTTGGCAAAGCCCCATCCATG
>JAHPZR010000165.1:0-12500 GCA_019787425.1 Platygyra sinensis | reverse complement strand
TTCGTAATCTCTGAGATAGTTTTCGATAGCACCATCTCAATGTAACAGTCAAGATAACAACTGTTCATTACAAGATATCCCGATTTATAAAATGTATGTCGTTCCTTTTCTTTATAGGTAAAATAGACGTAGTGAGAAACAAAATTTCATTTTATTTTAAGAAGGGCGCAAACGGTGACGAATTCCTCTAAAGATGACCTCTTTTAAAATTTACCTGTTTTGCTTCTCTCTCGCACAAAATAATGCATGCCGGAAAAGGAAGCGAAGCAAACCAAAGAAAGATCTTCAAACTTCTTTTCACACCACACCGGCAAGATGGCAGATGCCTTCTCTTACATCAAACACTAAGATCGATGTGGATCCACTAAGAACGATGCTGTTTATCATTTTAATATTGCTGGCTGGACTGATGACGATGACAGTTCTTATAAAGCTCTGGAAAAGGCGAAGGCGTAAGCCTCCTGCTTCATGTAAGTTAACAAAGTCTTGTCCGGTCGCAATTTCGTACAGAGAGACGCATTAGGGTAAATAAATCAAGTCATGGTCTTTACTAGGGAATTCAATGTTGCAGGTAACGCATCGATGGACTAACATCCCAGACGGGAAGGGGGGAGAAGGGGGGTAGAAATACCCATAGTCACTTCATGTTACATAAAGCTGGCAGAAAGCAAAGGGCCTGATGGGCTCGTTTGCTCTGAAGCCACCTTAGTCCTTTTTTTAGTTAATCATATAAGTGATTGCTAATACCATTAACTTTACATCGAATCATCTTTTTTAGTGAGACCTCCCCAGATAAGGACGAAAATGACTTCAAGTACGACGTATTTGTTACGTATAGTAGAAAAGATTCCCTCTGGGTGATGAGCGAACTGCTGAGTTTGCTGCGTGAAAACCAAGTCAAATATTGCGTTGACCACGAGCACTTTGAGCTAGGGAAAGTGTTTGTGCAAAGCATGGTAGACAGTGTGTACCAGAGCCGCAAAGTGTTGGCAGTGTGGTCCGAGGGTTATGCGTCTAGTAGATACTGTATGCAAGAGCTTGACTATGCCATACAGCGCAGCTTTCAGAACGGTGACTGTTCAGTGATCGTTATCAGACTTGACGAAACGGACCGGAAGAAGTTGCCCAAACCACTTCGAGCAAGAACGTTTCTCGATTACTCTGACAGTGTGGAGAGGAAAGGATGGGAAAAACGGCTTATAACGCATTTAAAAGGGTCAGATCAGAAAAACAATGTGATAACAACAATTGTTTGACTTGAACTATGGGAATTACTCGCGATTCTATACGCAGATTTGACAAACAACAGCCCGCCCAGATTATCACCGCATCGGAACGAAATTAGACTGTTCGCGCGCAGACGTCAAACTCAAATGGCCAGTTCAGTTCATTTCATTTTTTCTAGTGTTTTGTTTTGTTTTGTATAGGGGTAGACGGTAACCTCATCGCGTGGCCCAAAGTCACCGTGATTGAAAATCAGGGCCTTCCTAGAAAAATTTTGGGAGACTGAGAACTTTCCTTCCACGAATAATCATCCCACAGATTAGAACGAAATGTACGCTTAACTAGAGAAAAAATACAGTAAAATAAGCATCGCACTGTAAATCAGAAATAAAATACGTAATACATAAGATATTACGATTTTAAGAGATAAAATAAAATCTATTAGCATAAATGCCTGTCTCTCTTACCAAAAAAATCTCATTTATTTCAAGACGAGGTTCTTAGGATTCCCCTCGACTTGCTACATAGCTAGAAAAATATTGCAAGGTCCGTATTTCCTTGGATAATAGCCAGGGGCGATTATTTCTATTTTCGCACCAAAAGGGGGCGATTATTCGAGGGAAGGCGATTATTTGAGGGAGGCAATTATTTTAAATATTCCTCACGGGAGGTCGTGCTCTAAATATTTTGCTTTAATATACCAATCAATAAAGGAAAAAGTGAAATACATGAACATTACCATAGAAAAAACTGTAAAAAAAAAAAAACGGTGCTTTTGTAACCATTCAGTTGTGAACAATTAAATGAAAACTTGTTTGTCACCCAAGAGTTCAATTTTTAACTCGAGAAGGAGGGAATAAGAGAAAGAAAAAATGGCGAGGGGGGGGGGGGGGGGAGGGAGTCGATTATTCGAGGAAGGCAATTATTTTAAATATTTCGGTCAAAGAGGGGGCGATTATTCGAGGGAGGCGATTAATCGAGGGACGGCTATTATTCGAGGAAATACGGTAAACTGCGATCGTACATCATTGTAACATGAGAATGTGCCCCAAACAAAAACATAGATTATAGTGAAAGTTAGCCTGCGTAGCTGGCAGGCTTTTGCGCGCGAGTGCTTTTGTTTTGGTAGCGAAGCCGTGAACGCGAGTAGCGAGGCCGTGAGAGGATTGGTGAAGAGTCGAGTTGAATTTCACTCGCGGCTTCGCCGCTCGCGAATTCCATCGCGGGCATCGCAAGCGAGAGAATATGGCGGCTCCGTCGCTCGCCCGCTAACGAATCCCGCTAGCTACGCAGGCTAAGTGAAAGTCATATCCATCAATCGAAGGCGTGATGTTCCATATATATCCTGATTACGTTATGAAAAAATTAACACCGACGATCTAGTAATTACCGATTTCAATTTTGCTCGGCATTCATACAGTTATTTGTTACCACAGTAGATTTCTACTAGAGGGCTACGCCATAATTGTCATAGTTCTTGTGGTACAAACTGGCTTCCTTGGACGCAATGGTGTTGGCAGTGTCTTCATACAGAAAAACCACATATCACTGTGAAGTCTCACAGTGAGCTATTCTGGCGGTTTAGCAAGGAAAATACCGTTATTGACATGCAACAAACGCATCACGGACTTCCAGTATTATCAAAAAGGCAAAGCTGCGCGTGACAAATAAAACACGTGATTGGGTCCTGTTTCAGGTCACGCTTCCTGGCATGCGATGACAAGTCGCACACTTTAAGACCTCGTGGATAGAATTTTTTCATAGGGTGAAAAACGGCCAAGGCAAGGTTATTCTGTCTTGAATGCGGCTTAAGGACGTTCGCGCCCAAAACTTCTCACGTACAGATTTTTTTTTAAAAACTTTGACTGCAGATAGAAAATGATAAGATAAGATTAAAAACGTAAAAAAAAACCGGGGGGTCACCGTACTCGTTTTGAAGATAAGGCGTAGCACAGACCATAGCATTTCTAGGATTTCCAGTCACTCGAAGCGATTCTGGCCGGATTCATTACTACCGGCATATATTTAAGTTGAAGAACCATATGTAAGTTATGTGTGTTTAACACAGCATATATAGGCCTATTTGATAGATCTTTGCTACATGTGTCATTAAATCATGTAGAATTAGCCTTAAAACTGATGCAACTTCCAAGTCACGCACACCTGTATCCATGTACCAATTCGACCCTATTTGAATAGTATATGAGATATAATTGAAACTTCCCACGTACAGATTTTTGTTGTTTTTTAGTATAATGGAAAGAAGCAGAAAAGGAAGTGATCTGCTGAAAAAAAGTGGGGATCACCGAACAGCCAACAAAAATATTCGCACACAAAGTTAACACAAAGGTCATCAGCTCTATATTTTGTTGAGTTTCGACTCTAGGCGCGCTTTTGAAATGAATGGCGTGCACAGTAGAGATGCGCAGTAGCAATAGGCGCGAACGTCCTTAATTACGAATAAAGGACTGTTGTAACTGGCCATGGCAACGAGGATAAAGTCAATATTCTCCTCTACGAAAAGTAAACATTTAAAACCTAATGACTGGTCCCGAGGGGAACAGTGAATTTTCCGAGACGAAGTCGAGGGAAACATTGAGATTCGAGGGAAACAAAATTCACTGTTAAGTGATTCGTTATATAGCAAAACAAAACAAAAGCAAATTTTGAAAAACGGGCTGAGATTCCAGCAACAACATCAGGCCACCTCCGATCACGTGCAACAGCGGTCAACATTTCGCGATTAACAGTGAACCGTTTCCCGTTTGACGTCACGCAATGTTGCCCGCTCATGGCATTTGGTGGGAAACAGTTTCATTGTCAAATGCCATGTGACCATGAGCTAGCCAATGAATGGGTGCGCCGTAGCGGGAAAAACGCCAGCTATATAGCAATGAGTCTGGAACCATGGCGGACTTAGAAGGATCACAAAGAATTCCTAGAGGAAAAAAATCTCCATGAACGAAATCCTAAAATCACTTAGGGCAAGTCTCCAATAGCAACTGCTGTTCGCTTTTACAGCATTAAACTCCAAACGAAAAACGGCCAAATGAAAGAAATGTTAAAGAAAACTCATTTCTCACTGGAAACTGCATCAAATATTCAGTAAAAGGCATTTGCAATTCCAAAAACTATATCACATTGTAAAAAGTGAAAATTATGAAAAACTTTGAACCTCTAAGCTTTTAAATAGTTTTCAATATAGCGCCAACGTCTGGCAACTCGCTCTTAGTTTGTCGAGTGTTGCCAGGTGGGATAATTCTTGGTTTTCACGTGACGTCATAAAAAAAACAAATTACAATTTTTAGTTTTTACCTTTATCAGGTAATAGTCATTTTTAGGCATATATCTGTTGGCCTGTCTTCGGCTCGGTAGACCGTTTTGTTTTGAAAATAGAACACGGTTTTTTCGCAATGCGTGACATCGGCACTGTTTCTTGGTAATTTGTTACATGCACGAAAATATCGATTCGCCTTATGTTTTCGAGTTCTGACTAACCAATATGTTGAGAGAAGTGCCTAGGCGAATGTTTTCAAGTTTAAAAGAGAGAATAAACGTTTTGATAGAGCCGAAGTAAACTCCAAATGTTTCCACTGGTTTCCGGCCGCCATGTTGGAGTCCCTCAGACGGGCTCCAACATGGCGTCTCCATACTAAACACTATAATTTTCAGTGATACCTTTTGCCGAATAACTCGAGTTCGGAATATCGCACATCCCCGAAACTTTGGCACGTCGTTTATTTATTACTCTTCTACGATCCGTCAATTTCTTGACTCAATTTATTGAGTGGTAAGCGATTTTACTTTTCACTTGCGTGATAATTAAGCTTACTTGCGTGACGTGAAAACCATGAATAGTTCCGTTATTCTGAACAAAATCTGAAGTTCCTCATAAAATTAAACCCAGAATTGTCAAGAGGCCAAAGCACTATTTGCATTGTCTTTATTTGTGTTTGCTGGGCAGAAAATGACTATTCACCCTTAGAAATTATTCAATAATATTGGGCCAAACCGCCTAAAAAAAACATTTTTACGTTTTGTTTTTTTTCCACTAAGCTGAAATTTTGGACGATGACAGATATTAACAATAGAGTCCTAAAGTGATGACGTCACAAAAATATATTTTTTGAAATTATGGGATATGATGTCATATTCTTATAGAGGATCCTAAAAGATGCCCTCATGCCCAAAATTAGCTCTGAATTGCAATTCCTGATGGAAATATACGGGATTAAAGTTTAATAGCATCCCATACAAACCCTTCAAAATTTGTTCCGGTTCCTTCAGTTTAGAACTGACTCCAAATTAGAGAGATTTATATGGGGCAGCAACAAACTTTCATCCTCTATGTTTCGGCTGGGAATTACAATTAAGAGGTGATTTTTGGCAAATACCCATTTTTAAGGACGCTCTATTCGAAAATGGCGCCAAATCCCATAATTTCACAAATTTATTTTTTGTGACGTCACACTTTAGGACTCTATACATAGGAATTTGTTGTTTTAGATGTTCAACAAAGATGGGGTTGAAATTTCAATTGTTCATTTAAGCACATTCAGTGGTCTCTGATGAAAGAAGACACTTAATAAATAAGATTAAAACAAGAATAATACTAAAATGTCTTATTTCTATCAAAAGATAGAGCTGTTACAATATCACAATTTGTTACTAAAAATAGCATTTACCTCCGGACTGAATCAAGATACTGCATGCAGTTATACTTTCGGTTTTGAGCCTGTTTCAGGATACTCTTTCAGCAAGGGCCATCAAAAGTATCAAAATATAAATTCAAAAATTTGACTTAGCACTTATGACGACACGTTCTCGCCAAAAGTAACAAAACCTGATAATCTAAAACGATAGAATCATACACCATAAAAATATCTTTAATTGTCTAAGATTTGAGGTCAATTAAATGAAACCTCGCAGAGATCTTTTGTAACGAAAAGTTTGGCGCATTTCCAAGCATGATTATCGTGTCGTTTCGGCAGGACAGCTACGTTTTGACAGCCGAATGTACTGCGGGAGTAGCTGACGTATGCAAGGAGGACTCAACCACTAAAAAGTAAAATATCTGCTAATTTAGATCAGATATCCACACGCTGACATGGTCATGATTCCTTTTGTTTACAGTTAAAGAATTAATAAAGAGTTCGAAAAATGCAATTAAAAAAGCTTTTATTTTCTAAGTCATCACGGTATACGAACAATTATCCTATGCTCTACTAATACGGTATTCGTAGGGGTAAATTCTGGACGTTTTAACTTTTATTTTATTCTAGTTCCCTATATTTTGGGGGCGTTTAAAATAGAACAACTATTCCACTTGCGCTTGCATGTTGGGTATGAGATGTATATAGATTTACGTTTAGAAAATATCAAATCCAGCTTCAAAACAATACAATAACTGTACACTGCCATTTTGTTTCCTAAATCGGCGATCTGTATTCATGATGGTCATGTCTTACGGCCATCGACGGAAATAAAAATTCCACAGGTATTTTCCACCAAGTAAGGTTTTCATGACTCTCTACCCCTTCGATGTTCCTCATCGGTACCTCTTAAACACTGTTTGGTGTTACCTGTTTTATCTTAGAGATAACATAAACAGAAACCAGAACCTTGCAAAATAGACCTTTTTCGCTTGTACATTTTGTTTTCCCAATACAGATCATGTGATGATACTCAGGAGATTTGATCCTTTGTTTTGTTCATTAAAAAATAACATGCAAGCATGAGTATGTCTGCATGTACTCTTTTTAATCAACAAAACAAAGGATCAAATCTCCTGAGTATCATCACATGATCTGTATTGGGAAAACAAAATGTACAAGCGAAAAAGGTCTATTCGTACACGCGAACAATAACCTACGTCTTATTTTAAAAAAAATCCTTAAACTCAGAAAATGCATTTGTAGCTTTCTGACTTGTTACCGAACATCCTTTACTCCTAAACCACGGATAATGCATTTCTAGCTTCTGATTGGTTCACCGAAAGTCGGATACCAGCCATTATACCTAAGTTTGACCATATATGAAGAATGAGTGCGGCAAGTGTCGCTTAGTTTTAATTTTTGCGACGATAGTTGAAAGGTCTGCAGGAAAAGTAGCTAAAAACAGCACATTTAGTAGGCTTTCTTTTGCGAATTATAGTTCACCTCTAAAGTCTCTCCGATTCTTTTTTTTTTTTTTTGGGGGGGGGGGGGTGGTCTTGTCCGTTTCTACTTCAGTGAATCGAAATCGATCGATTCTGAGCAGGAGAATCTGTAGTGTTGATGTTGATTATCGCGTAAAAAAGTAAAATCGTACGGTAGTTGAATAGAACAAGGCGTATAAAATATCAGCAACGCCACTATTTCGGATCTTCCCTTAAACCTTTTGTTGTTTGTTGCAGTCTTCCAGAATGTAGACAGCTTTGGAGGTGAATTATGCAAAGAATATTCTGAAAAAACTATCTCGCTTGCTTTGGAAATTTGGTGTTACTATTTCAGGTTACTATTCATATCTTGAGCTTTTAGAAAATACAAAAAGGTTTGTAATATACTAAGTATTACTCTGGTGCTAGGTTTTTGTCCAAAATTACTCAATCGATCCCCTATCGAACTTCGTTTTAAATTCACTGATAGCCATTCTGATTCTGAAGTAATCGTGCTCGTAATTTGACTTGGCCTCGCGCTCGTCCGTTTTCGAAATTACTCGCGCGCTTACTCCTTTTATTAAATCCGCCTTGAAATCACTGGTTATCCTTGCATTGTGATTGGCTCTCAGTGGTGCGATTTATTCACGAATAGCACTTTCGTTTGCTCTAAATTACGCATATGATTTCAGACCAATTTCAATTACAATTATGAATTGTACTTCATTCGATCAAATCAATTTTATTAAGTACTTCCAGCCATTAAAGCCACTTAAAATTAGATGCAAAAAAGATCCATTATAATTATATGAAGGAGAAGATAAAGATACTTACTTTGATCTTCTCTTATTACAAGCTAGTAATGTTGGTTGAATGAATTTCTAAATGCTAAAGTAGTGTCGATTTTTAATGATCAGAACCTGTAGCAATCGTAGAACTTCAGTGAAGAATGCAGCTGCTGGTAATTACCTTGGGAAAATTATTTACCAGAGCCCATGCGTTTCGTGATTCGAATCAAGCAGTCTCCAGAGTCGTTCTCTTTGCCCAAGAAGACGGATTCGGGCTTGTGACTTTTGATTACGTTGCGTTTCCCCACCAGAGACTGAATAATATTCAGGTAACAGCAATCTCCTCGTCTGTTAAAGGCATGTTTGCTCTCTTTAGTTTAAACTTATAATTGGCGTTTCTTGTTGGGTCCCCATTGGTATCCGGTAGTTTCTGCAGATGAAGAACAGAGTGAACGGTAATAAACGAAGAGCTCAGTTGTGTTAACAAAGGGCGTTTCAACTGTGTCCATGCAGCAGCAAGATACAGCAAGCCGTTCAAAGCATTGGTGAACTTATGTACCTCCTCGTTATAATCTCTTTAACAATAAACAACAACTCTTAATTCGAAGATCATCGCTTATAGAATAAAACGACGTGCGAATCACGCGTGTTTCCAATTAAAGGTATCCAATCAGAAAAAGTTCAAAATGGATGCCTGTAATTGGACACCCAAGTGATCACGCGCCGATTACGTGACAAATAGGCGAGTGGAGAGCCAATCACGATTGAGAATTTTTTTATAGATACGATTTTGACAATAAACTTTAGCACGGAGTTCATAAACGAAAATTTTGGCCCGAACAGGTTTGAGATTGCTAGTCCGGAAAGGTTTAGTCTTGTTTATCGCCACCTGATATCGAAACTATACATTGTTTTACATAATGATATACAATTTGATATTTACTTTGAAGGACATATTTTCGAAAAATGGTAATAAAGCCAATGCTTACCTTTACAACCAGACGGTGTCTCTTATGATCATCAACTGCCAGGACATAATTGCTATCGTTAGCAAGATGTATTGTTCTGATGTCAGTGAGATTATTGACATGTCTGAAGATGAAGGCTGTTCATGAAAATGAACCATAAGATTAGTCGTCAATAAAGTGGGGAACAGATAGTCATAAGTCAAACCGCCACTAACCCCCAATTTTTCGCTAATAGAAGTTTCCTTTTTATCTTGATCATCACTGGGAGAAAAATTATCGTTGTGGCTAGTTTCGTTAATTTTGTATCAATTTTCAAAGTTTGTAAAATTGCACTTTTCCATGTTCACGACCGAGGAATAGCAGGAGAATTGGACGAGTTGGCTTCTGACGTCATTTCGAGAATAACAATGTTTTGTTTCCGAGAAGAGTTTTTCAATTTGCCAATTAAGTCTTCACTCCTAAAAGAGTATTGCAGACTGTTTCAACTAATAGGGATTGCAACAATGAATAAAACAATAACATAAAATTATCAATATGTAAGATCACACAGTAATTGCCTAAATTAACATGGCGATGTAGATGCTCATGAAATCCGTGAAGTATGTGGACGCTCATGTTCAGTGCTAGTGAGCTTAGGCTACAAAGCCAAGCTTTGGAACAACTAAAATCTTTGCAATAAGGACATGTGAACAGTGGTAACTAGAGCTACCAATTAGGGAAAGCAAGCAGCGAACTACTTTTTGTAATGTTTAGTGTCTGGCACGAGGACTATCGTTCTACCTGGCACTCTGTAATTGGTATGTCGAATCTTAAACTCTTTTAAGACGCTGGGAAGGGGGAGACCGCCGTTCTTTTAGTTCCTCCATATTTGGTGTTGTTTTCTTTGTATCCAAGTCTCATTTGGGAATTGAGAGACAAACGAATATCAAAAAATTAGAATTTTGACCCCGAAAGCCTTGGAGCCATGTTAGAATATTGACATATCGAACGTGGGCTATTGAGGATCATTTTCGGATTATGGGATAGTTTGGTTCGAAATGCAATCTAAACAGCATGAATAACATACTAAAAAAATAAGTTAATAATAGTTCAATGAATTTTCAAACGAACAGCAAGGGCTAATATCTTTTTGCCTGTTATTAGCAAAATCTTGATACAAATTTTTCGGCTATTTGCGATTTGTCAATTAGTCTTTTGGCCATATTCTTACTGGCTATGATTTCCTGTTTCTCAGTTTTAATTACTCCTTTCCTTCAGTTAGTTTATATCCAAAAGATTTCCACATAGAACACTTTTAACCTTACAAGTTAATTTTTTTTCGAAATAACAAAACTCTGCCATTCCTTTTAATTTTCCAGGGTTTTTTTTTCCCGCGCTATACGTATGATAGTTTGCACAAAAAATCAGATATGACGTCGAGGATCGTTGGGAGCCGGAAGGATCATAACCAGAATATCAAATCGAGCCTGTAGATTCTTTGAAAATGTAAAAGGCCACTCCCCATTGGGGCTTTTTCAGGGCCAATATAAAACAAGCAATGATAAACAAATATTCAAATGAACAAAAACCACATTAAGAATCCCAACAGGCAGGAGGCAAACCAGGTGGCTATTTACAAGCGCAGCCGAGAGGTTGAAACTCGGGGCTACCGAGAACAACATCGGCTAGTGGTCAGAACGGATTTGAACCCGCGACCAACAGATTTCAAATCTGGCGCTCTAACCACTCGGCCACGCTGCCTCCTTCGAACGGTTTGAATCGGAGTGCGGAGTTTCGTTATATCGAGGTTTCTATTCCACACATTTTTACTATGAAACTTTGGCCGGGACGTAGAATATCGTTTCGTTATATCGAGGACTTCGTTAAATAGAAGTTCGTTAAATCGAGATTCCACTGTAACGGACTGCTATTTTAGCTGATACAAACTAGGCAGTATCTAAGGATCACACCGGGCTGATATTATGCCAGCATGGGCAAAAAATGATACACTATTTAAAGGGCACTTCCACTCTTACAACAATTTGGCTTTGAATTGTTTGAAGTAATTATTAAATCTCAAATTTTACTGGACAAGGTAAAAAACGACATTCAAGAATAACAATAATCGAGTTAAGATTATCGCCTATTTTTCGCTTTTAAATTTCCCGTGCACCGCCATTTTGGATTTTGTGACGTCGTGTGGTTTGCCGCACATTTTCTTTTGTTTTTTGTCCTCTAAGCCTCACTGTCAAACTGAATTTTAATATATCGAAAGTGGCCTATTGGGCAACCATATGACGTCATGTAATCCAAGATGGCGGTGCGTGGGAAATTTAAAAAGCATAAGCTAAACCCTGTTTTTGCCTAACACTGATACCTCATCGCTGGGCTTTCCACCGAAATTTGAAATAAGACAGTATTTCCTACAATTAAATTACGTCCATTTGCTTTAAGAGTGGAGGTTTCCTATAAGGATAAAGAACTTCAAAAAACCAAAAAATAGTAATCGTGATTTGGCGTGAAAAAGTGTTCTTTTTTTTGCAAAAAAAATCGTCTCTTGAACTTCTACGGATTACTTGCCTGTATTCGCGTCTTCTCTCGATCCATTAAACGAAAGTTTCAAAGGCTTTCTTGCCTTGGTCCCCACTCAGCTTTCAGGAATCTATTCTTCTTATTCCATCTCTTAAACAATTCCAGTGTGGAAGTATCTTCATTTGAACTGCACCAGTGCAAGAAGCACTGTAAGATGAGCATACAAACCCTAAAAGCAAGAAAGCTGAATCAGTGTTTAAATAAAGCGAAGCGATTCTAAATTTTTTTTGGAATTTTTTGGGACAAGGCTATGAAAAGAATTAAAAGGTCTTGGAAGCAATCTGAGGTAGCTTGGCGCTTATCGCAATTAGAAGCTGTTTACATAGCTAAAGACAATTCAGATGGATCGGAAATCACCTTGTGTAGCCAGCCAGTGATGCATTCGTTTTACTGACAGCGAGACGTTGATTTCTTGTAACATTAGCTCCGATATTTGGTTGTGAAGCATTAGAAAATTCGCGATCAAGATCATGGTCTTAAAAAAGGTTAAAGAAACAAGCGAAGTAATTTTTTTTATAATCCTGCAGGAAATAAGGGCTATGTTTTGCTGAGAGCTATGCAAGATCTTTGCGTCTTTTTAACGTTTCCGGTCTCAATCGGTATATCGGTATATTGCGAACTATTCACTTAAGGCCTATTCCAAACGTGGTGCTACTGCCGCGCCGAAACTAAATCGGCTTAAGCACGACAGTACCATGACGTTTAAAAGTTTCCCTGATAATTTCGGCGAGAGCACTTGCAGGGCAGGCCTTGCCGTTTCGCGCCACGGCAGTAGCGACTAACAAACTGCATAATGCCCTACAACACAGCTCA
>JAHPZR010000164.1:27500-80983 GCA_019787425.1 Platygyra sinensis | reverse complement strand
TTCGAACTCCCGCTCGTACACACACAGGCACACACACTCGTTCGGCCACGTGACCACTGTTCATAGTCCCGGATATCCACAGGACACCACATCTTCCTCTTTCTCCGCTTATAAATCCTAACATAAATTTCAACAAAATAGCGTGAGCAATGTCAACAATGTCCGATCAGGTAAATAGAAAAACTGTAAGTACAGTACGATCAAAGTCAGTGTCACTTGAAAACCACAAACACCATTAGGTGGTGACATAGTCACTGAATCTCTCAGGAGGTCGAGTGACTCTCCCTGATCTCCTTGGTAACAGCTGTTGCTGGATAGGGCTCTGATCCTCAACTGGCCCTGCACTGGCCCCCATCCCTGGGCTGGATGTGGGTTCTTGTCCACACATTTGTTCACAAGGTACTTCTGCAGGCTCTGCAAGGCTCGGTCCCCTTGGCTCTGTAGCTGGCGTAACAAACTGCTTCACATGCTGAATGTTTCGCTTGTATTGCACGCCTTGAGGTGACTTTAATTGGACCTGATCCCCATGACGTGCTGTCACCTGGTATGGCTCCTTCTCGTAGTGTGGTGACAATTTATTCTCCTTCCTCTTCTCTAGTAACACAAAATCCCCTTCTTGTATGCATTTCTCTGCTGCCTGATGCCTCTTGTCAGCATGGTCTGCCCCAACCTGTTTTTTTTCTGCATCGCGATCTCTGGCCTGCTGATAACCCGGGTCCTCAGATTCCTCTAGATCAGCAACCTCTGGCAACTTAGTAGACAATTTCCTTCCAAATAGCAGTTCTGCTGGGCTCTGGCCAGTCGTTATATGCGGGGTGGAACGGTAGGCCAGAAGGTACTTATTCAACTCTAACCTCCAGTCTCTCTTCTCAACATGGGCCACTCTCATTGCTTTCAAAAGGGAACGATTTTGTCTCTCGACTTCCCCATTTGCCCTGGGCCATAGTGGTGTGGTCAATCTATGCTCGATGCCCATTTCATTCAAGTATTCTTCCATTTCTGCGGACACCAGGTTGGGTCCATTGTCGGTTCTCAGGGTGCTAGGTACCCCATATCTAGAGAACTGTTTATCTAGACACTTGATGATCGTCTCAGAAGTGGTAGATTTAATGATGTCAACTTCCACCCATCGGCTGAAGTAGTCCACTAGGACCAGCAGATGTTCTCCTGTTGGCATAGGCCCAAGTAAGTCCAGTGCTAGATCTTGCCATGGCCTCTCTGGCATCCTGGTTATTTTCACAGGCGGAGTGATTGTCTCCTTTGTAACCAGTTGGCACCCGTAACATTCCCGGCACTTCCGTTCTGCATCACTGTCAACTCCTGGCCACCAGACTTTAGACCTGAGTCTCTCCTTCATTTTGACTATTCCCTGGTGACCTTCGTGCGCAAGTTCTAAAACCCTTGATCTCAGCACTTTGGGTATCACAATTCGTGTTCCACGTAGTATTACTTGACCAATGAAGGTCAATTCGTTACGTACCATCATGAATGACCGTGGGCCCTTCTCCCAATTTCCACTAGCAAGGCAATTACGCACTGCTTGTAACTCTTCATCCTCTGCAGAGGCACTCTCTATCTCTTGGATCTTAATGGCTATGGGGACTGCTTGAAGGGCAACCATCCGAACATGTTCATCATCATAACGACACTTCTCTGACGCTGGGAGCGTTGTCAGACGCGACAGGGCATCAGCAATATTATCTCGTGATGCGACGCAGCACACCTTGTAACTATATGGTTGCAGCCTCAACACCCAGCGCTCAATGCGTGCTGATGGTTTGGATCCTCTAGAGTAAATCACCTTCAGGGCCTCATGATCTGTCACCAAGTCAAAGGTCTGCAAGCCGTACAAGTATAGGTTGAACCGTTCGCATGCCCACACTAGTGCCAGCGCTTCCTTTTCTGTCTGACTGTACCTCCTTTCTACACTGCTAAGGCTCCTGCTGGCATAGCAGACGGCTCTGCCCACACCATTCTTCTCCTGGACTAGCACTGCACCTAGCCCCACAGGACTTGCATCAGCTATCACTCGAGTATGTGCCTCTTTGTCGAAGTATGCCAGAACAGGCGCACTAGCTAACTGTTGTTTCAGTTCCTGAAACGACGCTTCCTGCTCACTGCCCCATACAAAGGGTACTCCCTGCCTAGAGATCGCTCGTAGAGGCTCTGCAATGGTGGCAAAATTGGGGATAAATCGTGCACTGAAGCCAACCATCCCCAGGAAACTTCTAACCTCGGTGGGTGTGGCTGGGCGGCTTGATTCAAGTACAGCACGGACTTTCTCTTCTGTTGGACCGATACCGTACTTTGACACTAGAAGTCCCATGAAGACTACCTTGTCCATCCTGAATTGACACTTCTGAGGGTTGAGGGTGAGATTCTTCTCCTGCAACCGCTGCAACACTCTATGGAGATTCCTGTCATGCTCCTCATTGTTCTTGCCATGCACTATCAAGTCATCGGCAATGTTCTGAACCCCATTGATATCGGAGACTACCTGTCTTACTATTTGCTGATACTTCTCGGGTGCTGAGTTTACTCCGAAACTCAGCCTCTTGTATCTGAATAGCCCATCATGTGTGGCAAATGTGGTTATGTCTCTGGAGTCCTCATCTAGTTCAATCTGGTGGAATCCCAGACAAAGATCCAATTTTGAAAACACTGCACTACCATTGAGATTTTCCAACACCTCGTCCACGGTCGGGATGGGTATTCTTTCACGAATGATAGCTGCATTTGCCTTTCTCATATCCACGCACAACCTGATATCCCTGATGCCTTTGGCGCAATTACCACCGACTAACCGCATTACGCCTCGCCCGATTTACCTCGTCTTAAAGAACCTGTGCTTGAAGTGAATATTAATTGGATAACAAAAAGAGATACACTCATTGATTCGGGTCAGTAAGTAACCTCATAGGAATGGAGGAATATGAGGAACTCAAGGCCCAAGGCCTTAACGCGAAGATGGAGGATTGCCACAAGCGGTTGTATGCATACGGCGGGAAGGAGTTGGAAGTGATTGGCCAGGTTCAAGTTGAGATCTCGGCAGGTGACAAGAAGATAGGTTCACATTTGGTGGTTACCAAGAGTGGAAGGTGTCTGCTGGGCCACGAAACCTCAAAGGCTCTGGGTCTGCTTCGGATTGGTTCGAGCGTCAGCAGTGAGTTTGTGGAGTGCAATGTTGTCGGTGAGAACTTAGCCCCAATCCTTCAGGCTAAGTATCCAACAGTGTTTGTTGGCGTTGGTAAGCTGAAAGGTTACAAACTGAAACTACACTTCGATCCAGATGTGACACCAGTAGCTCAGAAACCAAGGCGTGTCCCATTTGCACTGCGAGAGAAAGTAACTTCGAAAGTAGAAGACCTCATTGCTAAGGATATAGTGGAACGAGTAAATGGGCCGACGTCATGGGTTAGTCCGGTGGTAATTGCGCCAAAGGCATCAGGGGATATCAGGTTGTGCGTGGATATGAGAAAGGCAAATGCAGCTATCATTCGTGAAAGAATACCCATCCCGACTGTGGACGAGGTGTTGGAAAATCTCAATGGTAGTGCAATGTTTTTCAAAATTGGATCTTTGTCTGGGATTCCACCAGATTGAACTAGATGAGGACTCCAGAGACATAACCACATTTTCCACACATGATGGGCTATTCAGATACAAGAGGCTGAGTTTCGGAGTAAACTCAGCACCCGAGAAGTATCAGCAAATAGTAAGACAGGTAGTCTCCGATATCAATGGGGTTCAGAACATTGCCGATGACTTGATAGTGCATGGCAAGAACAATGAGGAGCATGACAGGAATCTCCATAGAGTGTTGCAGCGGTTGCAGGAGAAGAATCTCACCCTCAACCCTCAGAAGTGTCAATTCAGGATGGACAAGGTAGTCTTCATGGGACTTCTAGTGTCAAAGTACGGTATCGGTCCAACAGAAGAGAAAGTCCGTGCTGTACTTGAATCAAGCCGCCCAGCCACACCCACAGAGGTTAGAAGTTTCCTGGGGATGGTTGGCTTCAGTGCACGATTTATTCCCAATTTTGCCACCATTGCAGAGCCTCTACGAGCGATCTCTAGGCAGGGAGTACCCTTTGTATGGGGCAGTGAGCAGGAAGCGTCGTTTCAGGAACTGAAACAGCAGTTAGCTAGTGCGCCTGTTCTGGCATACTTCGACAAAGAGGCACATACTCGAGTGATAGCTGATGCACGTCCTGTGGGGCTAGGTGCAGTGCTAGTCCAGGAGAAGAATGGTGTGGGCAGAGCCGTCTGCTATGCCAGCAGGAGCCTTAGCAGTGTAGAAAGGAGGTACAGTCAGACAGAAAAGGAAGCGCTGGCACTAGTGTGGGCATGCGAACGGTTCAACCTATACTTGTACGGCTTGCAGACCTTTGACTTGGTGACAGATCATGAGGCCCTGAAGGTGATTTACTCTAGAGGATCCAAGCCATCAGCACGCATTGAGCGCTGGGTGTTGAGGCTGCAACCATATAGTTACAAGGTGTGCTGCGTCGCATCACGAGATAATATTGCTGATGCCCTGTCGCGTCTGACAACGCTCCCAGCGTCAGAGAAGTGTCGTTATGATGATGAACATGTTCGGATGGTTGCCCTTCAAGCAGTCCCCGTAGCCATTAAGATCCAAGAGATAGAGAGTGCCTCTGCAGAGGATGAAGAGTTACAAGCAGTGCGTAATTGCCTTGCTAGTGGAAATTGGGAGAAGGGCCCACGGTCATTCATGATGGTGCGTAACGAATTGACCTTCATTGGTCAAGTAATACTACGTGGAACACGAATTGTGATACCCAAAGTGCTGAGATCAAGGGTTTTAGAACTTGCGCACGAAGGTCACCAGGGAATAGTCAAAATGAAGGAGAGACTCAGGTCTAAAGTCTGGTGGCCAGGAGTTGACAGTGATGCAGAACGGAAGTGCCGGGAATGTTACGGGTGCCAACTGGTTACAAAGGAGACAATCACTCCGCCTGTGAAAATAACCAGGATGCCAGAGAGGCCATGGCAAGATCTAGCACTGGACTTACTTGGGCCTATGCCAACAGGAGAACATCTGCTGGTCCTAGTGGACTACTTCAGCCGATGGGTGGAAGTTGACATCATTAAATCTACCACTTCTGAGACGATCATCAAGTGTCTAGATAAACAGTTCTCTAGATATGGGGTACCTAGCACCCTGAGAACCGACAATGGACCCAACCTGGTGTCCGCAGAAATGGAAGAATACTTGAATGAAATGGGCATCGAGCATAGATTGACCACACCACTATGGCCCAGGGCAAATGGGGAAGTCGAGAGACAAAATCGTTCCCTTTTGAAAGCAATGAGAGTGGCCCATGCTGAGAAGAGAGACTGGAGGTTAGAGTTGAATAAGTACCTTCTGGCCTACCGTTCCACCCCGCATATAATGACTGGCCAGAGACCAACAGAACTGCTATTTGGAAGGAAATTGTCTACTTAGTTGCCAGAGGTTGCTGATCTAGAAGAATCTGAGGACCCGGGTTATCAGCAGGCCAGGGATCGCGATGCAGAAAAAAAACAGGTTGGGGCAGATCATGCTGACAAGAGGCATCAGGCAACAGAGAAATGCATATAAGAAGGGGATTTTGTGTTACTTGAGAAGAGGAAAGAGAATAAATTGTCACCACACTACGAGAAGGAGCCATACCAGGTGACCGCACGTCATGGGGATCAGGTCCAATTAAAGTCACCTCAAATTAAGCGTGCAATACAAGCGAAACATTCAGCATGTGAAGCAGTTTGTTACGCCAGCTACAGAGCCAAGGGGACCGAGCCTTGCAGAGCCTGCAGAAGTACCTTGTGAACAAATGTGTGGACAAGAACCCACATCCAGCCCAGGGATGGGAGCCAGTGCAGGGCCAGTTGAGGATCAGAGCCCTATCCAGCAACAGCTGTTACCAAGGAGTCACCCGACCTCCTGAGAGATTCAGTGACTATGTCACCACCTACATGTAATGGTGTTTGTGGTTTCCAAGTGACACTGACTTTGATCGTACTGTACTTACAGTTTTTCTATTTACCTGATCGGACATTGTTGACATTGCTCACGCTAATTTGTTGAAATTTATGTCAGGGTTTATAAGAGGAGAAAGAGGAAGATGTGGTGTCCTGTGGATATCCGGGACTATGAACAGTGGGCACGTGGCCGAACGAGTGTGTGTGCATGTGTGTGTACGAGCGGGAGTTCGAAGGGTGACTTTGTGTTGCTCGAGTTATTGACCTTAGTGGCTTCTAGGAATACTACACTGGGGACTTCGCAAGAAAAAAATCCCCCACGGGTGGGGAAATACAAAAACTTTGAAATGCACAATTAGCAAAGTCCCCACATCAGCCCGGGGTCCCACGCCCCCCCCCCCCCCTCGGGGAAGCCGATGACAAGTGCATTATTAACATTGAAAGGGCATATGCCAACTCTGTAGTCAACAGTGACATGGATCGAATCATTGCTATATTCGGCCGTCGAAATGGAAGAGACAGCTACTTCTTTTAGTTTTAAAGTGTTTTTTTTACCTCATATGATAGATTAATGTGTAAGAATATTTACACTTCATTTGTAGGCCATTGTTAAGCCTGGTTCTCATATGCCGCCGACCTACCTGCGATTTAGGGCCTGTTCACATGGAGGTGGGGGACCCCAGGTAGGTGAGGTCCCCCGCCTTGGTGGGGTTACCAGTCCCTCCATACAATCTCTCTTTTTTTCTTGACTGCTTTTCACATGAGAGGTGGGGTACCTCACCTAGGCGGGTTGCCCGGTCAGCCGTGCCGGGTAACCCGCTTAGGTGGAGTAAGTTTTCTCCATGTGAATGCTGAAGGTGGGGTGGGGTGATGTTTAGCTGGGCATTTATATATTATAAAACCAACTGAAAGGTTGACCGGACGGCTAAAAATGTCGGTTAGACAGGACTAACTTCCTCAGGGGCAACACTAATTGGAAAGAATTTTGAGCAGGGCCTTCCGGTCGGCGATGTACACAAAGATACGCCAATGTTTAGTTTCGCGATTGATTCCTTCGATAAATTTAGCCTTGAAAGGCTCACTGAGCCCGAAAAGCCCTTGAATGAAATGAGCAGTGACTGTAAATAACAGCTTAACAAAGAACGAGCTCTTAAAAAAAGGTTATCACCGAGTAAAAGAAACAATCTGGAAGCATTTGGAAACCTCACCCCAGCGCCCCGGGGTTTTAAATATTGCATGTGAAGGCTAGCTTTCTTTTACTACAGGTAGCTGGGGCACCTCACCTACCCGGGGTCCCCCACCTCCATGTGAACAGGCCCTTTAGTCGCAGCTTAGCGTCACAGATCTCCGCAGATGATGTTCACATAAAATATTTTCATCGCCGACAATCGCCGGCTTGCCTGCAAAGTTGAATTTATCTCAACTTCGCAGGCAAACCGGCGGTGAATGTCGTCAATGCCTAGGACAGATTGTACATGTGTCAGCGATGAATGTTCACATATGCCGCAGCATTGTCCCTGGTAGGTCGGCGACATACGGGAACCAGGCTTTAGTGCATCGTGTGACCCTCGTTTCCTTTCGACTGTTCCGTAAAAATTTGGCCAACTTATAAGAATTTTTTGGGCAAATGGGTCACCGCACCCCCTTCCCCCCCCCCCCCCCACCCCTGAACAAAAAATGCCTGTACGTCTATGCTCGTTCGCGCTACTTTGTGTGCGTCAAGGTCTGTCCACCAACTGGCTTGCCTTGCGAAAAAGAGCTCTTTCAATGCAATCTCGTGGAATACTCGGTTGTAAATGCGCTTAATCATGATTACAACCAAAGGACCATCAACGACAGATGTCCTGGAAAGATTTCCGCTTGCAAATTCTAGTGATATCTTACGGAGTTTCCACATTTCCAAGAATTGTGCGAAGCCGCATTTAATGTGAGCAGCGGGTAGCCCCAAGAGAGTTGGAGCAGACCGTGGCTGACTTTGTGGTTTAGTATAAAGAAACATTATAAGGAGTGAAATCGCTAATGTAGATGTTTGGAACGCTTCTTTGGCCGTTCATTTTCTATCTGGTCGCCAGCTCTTCCATTCTGGATCATATTTTCTTCTGGCTTTGTCGTTTGATGCCGGGAGGGAGAAAATTTGCCACTTTAAAGGCTAGTTGCCCGCCGAGTATTCGAAGTCTTCAGAACGCCGTGCGAGGTTATCGGTGAGTGAAATCTTTCGGCTCATCTTTGCTCATTTCGTGGCTAACCGTGTTAAGTATAAACGAAATCTTCCATTGGTTGCTTAAAGTCAAGTTAAGGACAAATTAGAAAAGGAAAATTGCACTTTTCAGTGAGCGCGCGAATAAGAATTTTCAGTCACAAATGTCCGTTGTTTACTATAAAAGCTAACTATCACTTTCGATTCATTTCTTCTCAACAGGATCGGATCTCCTCCATCTACTGGTGGAATACATTCTATTTCTTCATTATTGACAATACCTCCATTGTACCACTACCCTCATCCAAATTTGCCTGTGTTTACCTCAATGGGTTTCGAAGTTCTATTCTTTTGCTATCTTGTCAGCGCTCTTGTACTTCAACATGTCAATATCTACAAAACGGTGGGTGCTTGTCTTATTTTTGGCTTAATTTTATTCTGGGTGTTAGATAAATTAACCTACACTTTTTAAACCGATTGCTATCCATAAAAATTGATTGATTATCAAAAGAAAGCGAGGTCCGTATAATTATTCCGCTATCGCGCCGTGAAAAAGTTCGCGGAGTTTGCAAAATTGATTATATTCGGTGCACCGGGTGTTTCAATTCATTGAATATTAAGTTTAAATATACATATTAAATTTACAAAACTGCTCAGTAACCTCACGTTGCTTGAATAGATTATAGCGGTACAAATTTTCGTGACAATGGTGTATATTTGTTGAGTCGCGTCCCAATTTTTTGCCTCATCAGAATGAATAATTATCACCATCATCTCGAATTTATCTACGTTTCTCAGTTGACATTTAGTGCGGAAATGAATTGTGATGTTAATTATCGAGTAGCCAAGGTTTCAGGAAAACAACTCTTCATTGTTCTTTTCTTTTCTGAAAAAAATAGGTTCATTTCTGTACTTGCATGTACGTGGTGAGTCAGCCCTTTACACGCGAAAGCCAATATTTCGAATGTACAAAGTTTGAAAATTCACTTCAATTGTGGCCGGGTTTTCACTGAATAAAATTCGTAAAACATATATAGTTTTTTATGAAAAACGTCAGGATATATGCCAGCTGTTACCATTTGTTAGCCTGGCATTCAGGCCGACGTTGTTTGCATGTCACCTGCTGAGATGGCGAGAATGGTTTTGCAAAAGATGATCATCACAACATGTGGAGCGTGGATTATGTTTCCCTGAAAACTACAATTTTCTTTATTATTATTTAGATCACAAATTACATATCCATCAGCAAGGTAATGGATAATGATGATGCCTTATATTTGAACAATTTTAAAAACTGTTTTGAAATTTAAAATTTATATGGTAAGTGCTTGGAACTAAGTAATTCAGTTGGCGATTAATACACCTTTTGGGTTTAATTATAGTTCAAAGAATCTACTGCTTGGCTGGATGGGGGGTGGGGAGTGGGGGGGTGTGTGTGGGGTGTAATAACCATTGCATAACAAATGATACATGTAGGCAATCTGCACACAGAAGTGAATGCAGTTCTGTATGCAGTGTTGCTGGTTGCAAAATAGATATTGCATATCATATTTTTACAATCTTGTTTACTGGTTTGAGTTTTTGTCTAACTGAAAGCAGCAAGTAGAAATGGAAAACGTAATTACAGTAAACTGAATTTTTGTCAGTTTCCCCACTAATTTACCACCTTAGTTTCTATCCCTGTTTTCAGGGCAGCTAGTTTCGCAGATCTTCATGTCTCAGTAGCCTCAGTTTACAGTAACAACATTTGACGTGGATCGCCAATGCACTTGGTCACTTGTAAGATTGTGCACATAGCACTCACTAAATTTTTCCTTTTGATATTCATATATGCTGATATAATTGTCTAATGAAATTAGCTTTTTTAAGGAAGTTTTCAACTTGGGCTGCACCTGGCATGGGTCCTTTGGTCTTGCTTGTGCTTGCCTCTTTGGGTATTACACCTTTTCTCTCGTATACTCTGTTTTTCCTCACGGTGTTGTTTTCTTCCATGATTATGGATAAGATAATTGAAACCCAATAAAGCCTAAAAAAGCCAAGTGATTCATTTAGAGCCAAGCAGTGGACAAATTGACTGGCCATGAGGATCTGACATTTTTGCCTGCCTATTTGGATCCTGCAGAGAAAAGTTTCTTTATAAAGACGTTCAGTTCAGAAAGTTCTGCCAACCCTTGGAAAAGTAGTTCCTGTCTGCTCTCCTGCTGAAAATGTTGCTGATATCCCTGTTGTAATCAGTTGATCGTTGCTTGAGGTTGAATTATATCAACAGCAAGCACGTTCATCGAGGGTTATCAAACATAGTCAGTGATAACAAGTGTTGCAGGTTACTTCCTGCATCAAACCTTGATCACTGATAACAAAAGACTACAGATTGTGTACCCAGGTCTCAGAGATTTTTTATCTTCTTCTTCTTCTGCTACTGACGTGAAAAAAGCCATCATAGCAGCTTAAGTTGAGCAAGGAAAGAAACCTCTTGATCTGGTTCTAGTGGGTTTGAATCAGACCTCCATGTTGATGTGGGTTGTGAAACATATTTTTCAAAATACAGTAATGACTTAAAGTGGTACTATGATCAAATTTTTACCCCTTGATATTTTAGGTGTATCACATAGAGTTTCAGGAAAGAACCAAAACGCCGTTTACCGTTTGCAAATATCTGCATTAGTTCCGGAGATATTTAAGTTTGAAAAATGTGCAAAATATGCAAATGAGATGACTGATGACGTCATACACTCAACCCAATATTATCTCAAGTACATAAATAGAGCTATCTTGGCCAATTTGCAACACAGATCATTGAAACTTGGCAGGCTAATAGTTCTATAGGAAACACACCCGTGGCTATAAAAATTATGTTTCCATGGCAACTCACTCTGTCCCAGTCCCCACCCAGTTGATTTCAATATGTTAGTGATTTTCAGCTCGAAAAACGCTACACAGGGCCACGATTTGGAGCCAACATATTTGTATGCCTGCTGGATCATACATAAGAGGCACCATTGGCAAATATAAAAATAGAATGCTGAAGGAGGCCAGAAATGTCTTTAATATTGGGGAGGTCTGGAACCCAGTATGTTTCCATGGTAGCAAAACTTTTATGCTCATATTGTGTTGCACCTTTAGTAGAACCTTACTGCAAAGAATCAAACATTTCTGTTACAAATTGGCCGAGATATCTTTTTTCATCATATTTGATCAAAATTTGGTTGAGTGTATGACGTCATCACTTGGCTAATTTGCATATTTTAAAAACTTGAATATCTCTGGAACGAAAAGAGATATTTGAAAAAAGTAAACAGCATTTTTCTTCTCATACAGACTACTTGTTTATGTTTTAAAATGGCTTCAATAGGAAACATGCAATTTTCATCATAGTAGCACTTACTGACTTAAAAGGAATTGTGGACTCTGGACATTTATTATCCTATAAGCCAAGTGTAACCCCAATTAATTATGCCTTTGGGCTAAGTTACTTTGTTACAAGCATCCTTATTCCAAAAAACTGCTCGTATTCCAATAAATGGTCCCAGTGTTCAGTATTCTGAGATGTTTTTATCACAGAGTTACCTTTGAGATTTTCTTTTCTCAGTTGAGTCAGAGTTAATTGACAATTCCTTGTTTTTGCCACCCAGTTCTGATGATTTTCCCATTTGTACTTTCATTTATTTTTTATTAATATAATTATATTTATTTTTGCATAATTTGATTACCGGTCATATTTTGCTGAATTTTTTAATTTTGTTTCTGCTTTAGATTTTGCACATTGTAGTATGCTATCTTATTTATTGTTGGTTGTTCTTTGACAAGTTTTAACTTAAGCCTTAATTTTTTCTGACCTTTTCCCACAGAATATTCACATGGTTGATGTGCACCTATTGTGGTTTGTTGCTGTTTTCCTAAGCCGAAGAGTAGCATGGCAGGTTCTTGGACAGGTAATTTGCAAACTAGCTTGTGCGTGTTCATATATATTTTTTTTTACTTGCCAGTTTCCAGGGATATAGATAATTTATGCTTGTCTTTAAAAGGTTAATAATCAAAAATACCAAATAAAAGTAATACAATTGTACATGTATCAAAATTTGATTTATCAAAATTCAGAATTAGGGAATGAAAGGAAAGAAATTATTTCATTTTAATTATTTCTCAGTCAAAAAAAGTCATGTAATTTTTTATGAATATGAGACGTAAGCTTGGCTGGCTGTCCACTAATGTCCTCTTTGTGTATTCTGGGACTCTTATGGATTTGGCATTAAGCAGCAGTTAGCATCTTAAGTTATGCAATAGCCCTTTTTACGGTTAGTTTTTCTCATTTGCTTTACAATGTAATCCAACGTGGATGCGAGGCAATTTCAAGCTAAAACTACAAAATAGCCAGAAATTGCCTCACATATGTGCTAGATTTCATTGTAATGCAAATGAGCAGGGTTAACCGTGAAAAGGGCTTTTTTATGCACACAACATAAATAATTGTGAAATTAAAGTGTGAAAAAAATTCAGGCCTGAACAGGATTTGAACCCATGACCTCTGCGATACTGGTACAGTGCTCTGCTAACTGAGCCATCAAGCCAACTGGGAGCTGCTCACTTTTTGAGTTCATAATACACCTGTATATGGTGAAGAATACAAATTAATATATGAAAGATTGTATATTTGAACTGTCGAGCAAGACATGACTTACCATTGCAGTTACACACACAACTTATATGTAATTGTGAAATTAAAGCCTGTTGGCATTAATTAGTGGTTATTTAGAATAATTGTTATCTCCTGTTCAGCCCTTCACAATCATCTTCTATATTGTATCTTCTTTCCAGACACTGGCTTCAGAGGTGCTTTACACTGTTAAGTATTTTGTTGGTGTTTTCATGAAGGGTGCAGCACTTCTCACACTTGTGTCAGGTTTTGCATGGTTGTCATGGAGACTTATTCAGCAGAACAGCATTCAGAATTGTCTCTTCCTTTGTTACCCGTATGTATACTCACCTTTGTTGGATGCTTCATATTGAATTTCTATTCAGTCAGTCTGTCCCCAAGTCAAAATAAACAATAAGCATTTTTGTCTTGTTGGCAACTCAACAAAGGTTGCTTAGATTTTTGAATAGTCATGTTAAGAATTTTCTCTACTGCTAATGTTAGGAAACTATATTATGACAACAGACCAGGCAACAATAGTAAGACCTTTTTACCAATGCGACAGTCAATTTGTATCCTGTTGTTTCAGATAGCTATTATGGGATGCATAATAGCTATTTAAAGCTGTGGAATTCAAAATGGCAGCCATATCGGTAAAAAGGATTTTTCAGTGGATAATCAGGGGGAAATATTAAACTATTACTGATTATGTGGGCAGAATTGCTTTGCCCAGACAAGTTCTATAGGTTGTTTTTGCACACACTTAATGCGCACTTAATTTGGCAGTTTCAAAGTAGAACTTATTCAGGCTTGTAGTTACACGGACACAACCATTTCTGTCAGGGCGTAACATACCATTCAATGAATGAATCAATCAATTACCAGTAATAAGTCAAACAGTCAGTCAGTCAGTCAGTTATTGTGAGCTAATAAATTCGCTAAGAAAAGGTACAAAAGTGCGTTGTTTGTAAGAAAATATAAGAAAATGTCGGAGAAATCCGGGTTTTTTTTGCGAAGCTTGAAGTTCGGAAATGACGTCATAATCATTCTCAGTCTCCTGTTTTTGGTCTCGCGGTTTTGTACTCCACCGGAAGTGAAATTTCACTTTTTTGGTACATCAAAACACGGGGAAGGAAACGCGCTATCGAAGAATTTTTATTGTTATACTTATCAGTACATTGGGGAGATATAATCGAGGAAATAAAAACATCTGTCATGTACACTTTAACCTGACGTTATTTTACACTGACAACAATCGAACCATGAACTCTTGACTTTTTGTTGACCTTTCTTTTAGTGACTATAGGATGAGGACTCTTATCTGGGCAAACGATGGTCTTGTACATTATATAAACAGCCTTCATTCTGTAATCACCAAAACAACCTGTACAAAATGCCAAAATGTCAAGTTTTTTAAACTGTTGAAAAGTCCTTATTGTAACGAGTTTTTTTTTTTCCCCTCCAGGTTAGCTATGTACTTATTTACATTTGGCTTTACCTTGGACCCTCAAGGAAGTAAAGTGATGCTTAAACTAAGCCCTCATCAGGAATTAGGACCTTTATCACAGCTGCAGCTCTTACAAAGCAGTCTTCTGGATAAAGGTATCATGGTGAATGGCAACGCTAAACAGGAAATTCCAGCGCCGCAGCCGTGTTCTCTGCCACCTGATGCCGTCCGGTACGAAGCCGAATGCCTACGGACAGATTTTAATCTACGAATAAAACAAGTTCTGTTTCAGTCGCTTGTATGTGCGTACTATGTTGGGTTTATTCCAATGAAGTTTTCAGAGGTGAGGATTATCAGCAGTTGAATGATAACTGTAAGTAAAAGACGTTGTTTTAGTTGAGCAGATGTGTTTAAATGGTCGTTTCGAAAATTTTCGCACTTTAAGTCTCGATCGGACCGCTACACAACATCTAGGTATGCCTTAATGTGTATGTACTGCGTGATGCTGTTAGTGATTTCATGTGAAGAGATGCCTTAATGACAGCGCGTTGCTGTTCTAGCAAGACCCACAAATCGACCCTTGTTCACCAGAGTCTCCAGTAGCTCAGTGGTCAGAGCATTCGATTAGATCACGGAGGGTTGTGGGCTCATATCACATCTTGGACTAGAGAACATTACAGCAACTTTCCTTTAGCGACGAGAAAATGTTGCTAGTTACTGGGAAAATTGAGAAAGCTTGTTTGGTCTTATTTAGTTCGTACCTCAGTTTTTTACCAGAACGACGAAATTCCCGCCATTTTTTTCAAACTGGGAGCCTGGCGCGCGGCCATAAGTCGCGCATGCTTATTACGTTTTTCCGCTCTGAAGTTCATGTGAACTAGTTAACAAATTGACGTCAGTTTTTCATGCGTCTGTCCTGTTATTGATCATGAATTTCGTCATAATACTGTCAAAGTAGCTGTGGATCCACGAGGCGATTGCCGAGTGGGTCCACAGACTACTTTGCTACTTTGACAATGTTATGACGAAATTCATTGTCTATAACAGGACGGACACATGAAAAACTGACATCAATTTGTTTTTTATGATAACAAACTGTCAAATTGTCCGATCTTGCTCGTTGCCGCATCGCATAAATTAAAAATTCATGTGTCTGTCCGCTTATTGACGATAAAAATTAGCCAATTAGCGCGCGAGAATTTGCGCTGTTATCGTAAAATTTCTTATCTCTATCATCACCCAAACTTCGCTTTCACACATTTCACAGAACTGTAAAATTGTCTAATAAAGCAAATGACCCCAAGTGACTCTTCCATGAGTTTACAATTCTTGTCCAGTGTTTTGGCTGTGTTTTCATTATTCACTTGAATTTTCTATTGCTTGCAGCAACATTACGTTTATTACGACATGTGGTGGGCTTGTCAACACACGCTGTTTGTATGGCTGAGTTCTCTTCTAATGCTTATGATGTTTCTGTTACCGCTTAACTACTGTGACGCCTTGCACAAGTGTGCAATGCATCTCGGGGGATGGGAAAGATATCCATGCGGCCACCGAGACACGCCACACGTGTAAGTTACGGAATTTTGTTTGCCTATTAACAATAGCTTTCTTTTAGATTCAGTATGACTCATTTGGACGGGGAAGTTTTAAGGTTGGAAAGTTTAAGAAGTGCTGGTCTCCCATTTTTCAGCAAGAAATTAAAATGTTTCTGTCACCACTAAAGCCTGCAATGCATACAGAACAGGCCCGTTGCAGGATCCAGTCACATGGTACAGAATAATGTACGCTGGGACGCAAATAGCGCAGTGGGACTTCCAAAACAAAAGAACTCTTACCAGTCCAGCCCGGCTTTCCTTTGTTTTGAAAGTCCCACTGCGCTATTTGCGTCCCAGTGAAATTTATTCCGTATCATGTGACTGGATCCTGCAAAGGGCCTATTTTAACGTAGTAAAAGTTGCTATAAGCCCGCGCCGCGGTAAATTTCGCTGCAGCGAAGCGTAACTACTACTACTCAGTGCTTTACCGTTGTAGCTGTCGTTTATGATAAAGTTTTGGAAATCCAGAAGTCCACAACTACAACCTGCCCTCCACCCCACCCCCTCCCGGGTTGAAATGCTATAAAGGCTATTGCCAAACGGGTCACAGAACGACACTTATGTCCAGGATTGAACGCAAGTATTGTTTAATTAGTACTTCATATTTGGTAGGATTATTTGACATTTTCATATTACCTCATATTTAAAAAAAATTGTTTTAGTTGAATCTCATTAGCGTTCAATCCTGGACATATCCGCAGATATCACAATAAATAAATCATTAATATGGCGTTAAACTTGATTTGAAATCTTTGCTATATAACACTTGGCTATTGTCTTTGGCTCCTCCCTCCCCTAGATGGTCCGCGTTAACAGTATGGCCCCAGGGGGTCCTAGTGCGACACGGTAAACTACTTTACAGAGCGCTTGGTATTCACAATGTAGCTATCCCAGGAGACTCGCATCATGGGAGATTTTTTGTAAGTACACGATTGTGAAGCACTTGTATTTCTGTGTTTATTGTATCAATCTAATTCAATCATGATATTCGGCGTTGGCTGGTATAAATGGATCCAACAAACTCTCTCATTGTTTTGCAGTTCATGTTTGAATCTCCTTTACGACTTATTAACTGGATGTCTGCAGTTCTTCTGTTACTTGTCCTATATCAGCTCTTTATGATCACGCGGTCCCATTCTTGGCACCAGCTACTCTCGGTCACAGGGCTTCTGGCGTTTAACTACCTGATACTCTATCGGCTCTTCCGGGACCGCTGGGCACTCCAGGCAGTAGTGCGAGAGAGAACGGGAAGTTGAGGCCTAAATTTAGACCTACTAGATCGGTTTGAAGTGCGAGAATTCGATAAGTTACAACGGATTTGATAGTCAGGCATAGTGTATCACAATATTTTCTCTCTTTATACTTGCAGTTACCATTTCTTTCTATCGCTATATTCTAAGCTAATATATTGTTCTTCTTTCTACACGTTATTCTTCTAGTTTGCTATATCGTTTTCCAGTTCTTTTTTCCTTCGTTTGTGAGCTTAAGGGAGGTGTACATTAGTCTCTTTTCAACTGTTTTGAACTATTTCTGGCATAGTTTCTTTGCGGTAAACAAGGTTATGTTCTCGAGGAATTCAGCAGCTTTGAAGGTTTATTTATTATTTATTAAATATCATGGATACAAAAATGTTAAAACGATATGCAAGGAAGCAGTAGAACCTTCCTGTGACATTCAATGTACTCTTCAAGAGAAATAACATGAAGTACCTACCTCAAAAAATGACAAGGGACTTCACAAAGGGTGGGAAAGGATTTATTTGTTCCGTTGATATACCATGACCCGAGCAATCCATGAGTCGAGTGATCTGGGATCACTGATCTGAATCTGGAAAATCTTAAAGACACGCGCCCTGTAATCGATTGATGTATTTCAAACTCGTTGTTTGGGCACGGAGCGTTTCAAATTAACCTATGACCCTCTGATCTTAAAATGTACCAGGCGCTGTCATTTGGATTCGACGGCGTGTCATAAATTCTCCTTTTTAAAAATTTATTCCCATCGCTTCTCATTAAGACGCTGTTCACTTCTATTCAAAAATCTTTCGTTTCTTCCAAAATGCAGCTCTTGTAGTTGTTCTAAGCTGACAATTTACCCTCTGGGAGCATTATCAAGATGTGATGAATTCTCCACATTTTCTACAAATTCGCAAAGCGAAGTGAAAAGATAGACCACAAGATTGATTTTGGAAAATCTTTCGTCATTTTAACAGCTCTGCCTGTAATTTGAAATATCGCGAACGGATAAGGAATTGAACATCTTGACGCAACTGTCTTCAAACCATGAGTTTCTTTTTAAAGTAAGATATGACTATTGCCTGCAAACTCCCTCCGTTGTAATTAATCGCATTCCACCAGCAACTTTCGGCTGAAAAGTTAACTGTAGAACAAAGGTTGTTTTAATGTCACAACTGGTAATTTATAGAATAAAAAGGGATACATCTGAGAAAAGTTATGTGTTCTGATGTGTTAACATGATTGTAGCTGTCTTTGAACAAATCTGAAGCGTTGCAGTTCTGTGCAGTGATCTCCACTGTATGTCTTATGCGTTTGCAATTGCACAGTTACTGAAGTTGGTTGATTACTACATGAAATTTAAAAGTGGCAAAACCCTAAGGATATTTCCAAACGTGAAGATAAAGTTGCCGGCAGGGGTATTTTGCTCAACGCCAAATGCACTGTTTACTTGAGGTTTAGTAGTTTCACTGATGTTTTAGACTGTTCACGGTCCCTTATTTTTCCATAAGATCGTAGATGTCGATCGTTGAGTTCGACGGGCCGCCATCTTGGTCTCTTGATGCGAACGAAACTGGGGAGAGTACAAAATGCATTTTGTAGTATCCCCAGTTTCGCTCGCATCAAGAAACCAAGATGGCGGCCCGCCGAACGATCGACATCTACGATCTCACGGGAAAAAATAGGGGACTGTGAACAGTCTACTCATGTTTGTTTGCGGTTAGCTTTTGTTTGTTAAGGACAGCATTTATTGCATATGGCCCTTTCCAACAAATCAAAGCTAACCTTATCAAACAGTGCATTTGGCCAGCGTTGGCCGTTCTGCAAATTACCCCCGTCGCTAAGTTGCGAAGGCAGTTCCGTAGCCAATAACAGCCGAACCAAGTCCTCGCCTCTCTCACTTTTTTTCGTTTTTGTTAATCGTTTACAGTCCTCATAAGCACCCTAAATACCTTGGAAAAGAATAATTTTTGTTCTGGCACTGAAAGGTACTCGTTTCTTGAGTCTGCTTCGACGAAAGGTCAATGCTGGAAATTCACCTCGCCGGTGAAATTAACTTTGATAAGTGGCTAATTAATTGCCAATCTCCTTTTCTTGCTTCTACCACTCTTAATTTTTTTCTATGGAGGCATATGCTCAATTTGTTTAGCAGAGATTCTGAAAATGGCGACTCGAAAACTGCTCGTGTTTGAGCGATTCAAGGCCTCCTGTATTTACCACGTAGTGTCCTATGTCTCCTACTCAGTCCCCGATTTCTCCTTAAAAAACGACGCGTAAAGAACTCTGGTTGCCATGGAAACGGTCTATAATTTTTTTACCCAAGTGCACAAATAGCTCAAAAACAAATTTATACTGAAAGAAAATTGGAAAAAACACTCCTAACTTAAGACTACAATAACTAAACTTGCATTAAAAACGATGTTCTAAAAACTGCCATTTTTCAAGAATTTTGGTCTATCGAGCCACCTTAAGCACGGCCATTTGAATAGTCCAAGTTCGATATATCAATATTCCATCATGGCTCCGAGGCTTTCTGGTCAAACTTCTATATTTGGCGTTGTTTTCTTTGTATCCAAGTCTCTTTTGGGAATTAAGAGACGAAAGCAACTTAAAAAATTTACAATTTTGACCCGTAAGCCTCGGAGCCATTTTAAAATATCGATATATCGAATGTGGCCTATTTGGAACGGCTCAGCCGTTATTCCCGCCTGGCTCAGCCGTGAATTTTGGCTTTGTAACCGCTTTGATTCAGACGTCGAACGTTTCATGTGCGGAACCTAATGCTTAACTTATTATAACGTATTTAACAAGCAGTTTACACTTCCTGAAAATCGCTGACAATTCGATATGATTTCCTTCAAGCTAAATAAGTTAGGCGAATTAAGCTCGACGTCTCAATCATTCAGGCTTGCTTTTGATAATTTGGGTCGGTCCACATTCTAATTAAGTTCGGCTCATGAAAAGGTCGGCGTCTGAACTAGGCCAATGTATCTTCATATTAAGTGATCTCGTGTGATCTCGCAGCATAAACGTGGGACGGGCACCGTAAAAGGGTGTCAGGACACGTATGGTTTCGCTGTCATCATATCATGCTCATATTCTACGCTCAAAGTTTCTCGGCGTTAGCAGCTGGGTAGCTGGCGGAACAGGTGTAAAACTGCGGTTGTTTACCATTTACCAAAAAGAAAAATCCAGAAATTTCGGTTAGAATATAAATGGCATGTTTATTTTGTCTCCCCAAACGGAAATTTTCTCCGGAAAATTGGATTTCTTGAAAGGTAGACCAAAATTCCTAAACGTAATTCCGAATGGAAAATGTGCGTTCCAGTTGCTAGTTTTTACTAGCAACTGCTAGCAACCAGGCCTTTTGACTTGCATCGCATTTGATCGTATCTTCCAGGAAAAGATCGTGGAAATGGAACGAGCCTTGCGAGCGCATCCCCGTGGAAATTTACATTCGGGAGTTGACGCGTCCCATTTACTACAACTGTCGATCCCGTTTTTTTCCAAGTGAATGGTAAACTACTTGTATGGGACTGCGAGTCAGAGCTGTTGATCTTATAAACTGATCAATAGCAGCAACACGTATAGAAATGTACTGTATCAGAGAGAAAAAGAAATCATTTTTGGGTGCTAGCAAGTTAAAGCTGCTCGATCGTTGATGCCACCGCCAAGTTTCATAAACACTGATTATTTTGTCTAGCCTTTTGATTGCTGCAAACTTCTTTTATTTCCAAATCCACAGGGACTCTATTGAACTATCTTGCTTTTTTTCACCTTGCAAAAGTTTATTTTCTTAAGCTGCTTTACAGCCATTCTTTGTCACCGTTGCTGTTTAAATCTTTTATTAGTTCATCTTCAGTTGCAGTGTTTAATGTTTCCTGATCGACGGGTGAAATTACCTCGTCGTTGTGGTGTTCAGAAGTTAATAAGGGATGTTCAACCCGACCAGAACAGCCAGATCTGTTGTTTTCTTCTGGAATCGTATCTTGTACAGCTTCGACGTCTTTGCCTTCCTTCATCTCATTTAAATCTCCCCTTTCTCTTTTAATTTCTTGTAATTCTATTGGTGTTCTTTCTTCATTGATCAACTCTTTACCGCTGTTTGTGTCTGCCTTCAGTTGAGTTACATCTTCTGTGTCTTCGAATGCTAGTGTCAAAACTGCTCCTGCGAAATTCGTTTGCGATACTGTAACTTGGTCGGGACTGCTTAAATTTTCTTGGAATTCCAGCAATAAACGCTCGTCGTTCAAAACATCGCCGTTCACGTGGTCGTTGTCCCTGTCGAATTGCTCAACACTTTCTTCCACATCTTCTTCGTTCAAAGTCAGTTGAATTACGGCCCCATGGCTGCCCTCTTTGTCTCCTTTGGGATTCCCTTCGTTCGGAACCGTAAAAACATCGCCAAACTTGCAAATTGCTGCCAACAGCTTTTCATCCCGGTACAGAAAATGAAACTTCATATCTTCGTCGTACTCCTGAAAGTCGAACGCAGCTTCCTTTAGATTATTCAACTGCCTTGTCAGTGCCTTCTCCCATTGCTCGGCATCTTCCACTGCTCCGGTATTTTGGGCGCAACGCAGGACGTCTTCTACAGCTCGGAAATGATCTTGTACAAGTTCTTTTTCCCCCTGTAAGGCGTGCAATTTTGCTTCGGTAATTGCGCAAACTTTGGAAACCAATTTGTGTCTGTGCTCGGTGATAGTTTGCAGGAGTCTTTGTGCAGCCGTCTCAATGTGCAAAATGGTTCGTTTGCTTCGTTCGTTCACATTGGCAACAACTGCGTCAACTTCGCTCAGTGTTTGATGAAGAGAAGAAATAAGGTTTGCTGCTTCCTCCATATGCATTTTGACAGATGGTCACAAATGTTATCTTTTGATCGTTAAAGGTTGTAATGTTGTTATCGTAGAAGTTTGAATTTGAAATGACTTCGACTCAGTTTATTATTCTTTATATAATAACCAAATCAATGCGCGCGCTCTGATTGGTCAATCAGTTGTGGGTTATTGTGCCGGTAAACCCACAGAAAAATCGCGCGTCTTCTGAATTATTATATAAAAGCAATAGACCACAAGTTTTCTATGGTTTATAGGCTGATAAACCATTTGGGATGTTGGTAGAACACTCGACGAATTCGTAAACCACTCGCCTACGGCTCGTGGTTTTCAAATTCTTCTCGTGTTCTACCAACATCCCGCGTGGTTCATCAGCTTATAACCCATAGAAACTTGTGGTCTATTGCTTAATTTCCCAGTGGGAATTGCTTGGTTTTGGAAGACGGCAAGACAATTAATTGGGTGCTTACCATTGTTGAGTTTATGAAATGTGAATCATTCAATCGAAAATTCCAGAAATTTAAGCAGAAATATCAACTATTTAACTGGGAGTGGAATTCCCGGATAAAAATATTAGGGTAAATGGAAAGCACCTCCCTCGTCTTAATGCCTTAAGGTTTGAAACAAAGACGCTCACAGCACTTTAGCTCCTAAGAACATCTACCCGTAGAACATCAGTTATATTAATGAATGGGCGAATTTGTTGCATAAACATATCATCGTTTTGTGACTTTGTTGGAGGGACAATAAACTTATTTAGAAAACAGTCCTAAGAAAGCACGCGCGCTGATTGGTTAAAAATCGTGTTTGCATAACTCGATGGAGACACAGAACTAGCGCGTGCTGTTGACGTAGTGATGGCGCGAGCAAAGAGAATTTACACTTTGATAATCAAAGTTAACAAGTTTTTTCCTTTTTCTTGTCGTGGTGTTTTCGAAAAGAAATAGAAAACATATACTCTGTGTTTCTATCGAGTTATACAAACACTCGTGAGAGTTTGGGAGAACTCGAAAAAGCTGTGGAAACACTCGCCTGCGGCTCGTATTCCCACAACATTTCTCGTTCTCCCAAACTTCCACTCGTGTTAGTATAACTCGATAGAAAAACACGGTACATGTTTTCTATTTCTTAAGGTCATTCCACTGAAATAGAACCTACACTGAAATTTTTCTCAAACTTTGCCAAATGATTGTTTATATTATAGGAACTTTAGAGAGGCTCAGTCACGTTTGAAAAGCTTAGCTAAACTTTTCAAATTCGTTGTTTGCAATCCGTGTCAATCTTCTCCATCCTTAATTAACCATCCTTGTTCCTTTATGGTTTATTATTATCTCTTTGATGTTTTTCTATCTTTATGAAGTGTTATTTTTAGGTTTCCTTCAATTTAACGGTTATTTTTTTCGATGTTCAAAATAACTCAAGATGCCGTGACTGAGCCCCTTTAATTTGGAAACAAAAATGATGGGTCCCCATGTTCGTTTAGGAGCAACAGCACTTTGTTTATTCCATATAAATCCTTATAATAGCACCATAATTATAGTCACGATTGTTTGCTAAAGTCACGTTTCCGACGATTGTTTTTTGCTCAACACTGAAAATTGGCCCATATTTATTTTACATAGAGAAATTTATTTCTCAATTCAAAACAACAGAAAAAAAAAAATGATAGGTCACCGTAGTCGTTTTCGACAAAATGTCGTTTCACCCCTTTGGCGAGGTCTAGTCGTAAAGAAAAAGCCACCATTTTCTAAAGCGCGCGCGCTAATCACGCGTAAAATTATGCGCAGTAGGGATGCGCAGTGCAATACTGGGGAATGACCTTAAGTATAGTAATTTTAATGCCAAACAAAACAGTGGTAGCTGACGCTGAGACTGAGATATCCTTGGAATCTGCAAAAGAGCATCAGTACGGATGAATTAAATGAGACACGATAGAAACAACAGATTTCGATCAACTCGCTTTCATTCGTAACTTTATCACCCTGGGTGAGTATAAGCGCATCATCCTGGAGACCGCCTGCATTATTCAGTGCGAAGACCCTTAGCAATATCCCCTTTCAGGGTAACGTCTTGTCTGTTTGTATTACAAAATACTTCAACACCTTTGCTAGCCAAATGTGGGAGGGCTGTAGTCGCGATCACATGAAGGACTGGTGCGAGCACAGAGCTGGTGCTCGTCTCTCACTCCTCCGATCTCGGAGGGTGTTATCCACCTCGGCCTTCGGCCTCTGTGGATAGCACCCTCCTTGATCTGCAGAATTCTTCATTTCCTACTGAGCCTCATTCAATAATTTCTAAATAATCGTAAGAGTACGAAAAAAAAAGAAAGAGGAACAGAGCAAATTATGAATTACCTTTTTATGGAAAGTGTGTCGTGGCCAAAGAAGGAAAGCTTTCGAGTTGGCCACGCACTTATTTTTCTTTTTTCTTTCCAATCATGCAAAGATAAGTTAAGGAACGGCCTTGGGACACTTGGCTTGTATGCGGACTTAACCCTTGCCATTTTACTTCTCAACTGACTGGAGATAAAATGACTGCCAACTTACGACCCTTCTGTTTTTATCAAAGCCAGTCCTCGAGGGAAAATTCACTGCTTCAACGATTGAACTCCTGGTAAAGATCGGCAAAATCGTGGGACGTGGTTCTTCGGTTGACTTTCCCGGAGTTTCAATACCATTAGTTATAAGTGGCCACTGAAAGTGTAATCGGTGGCTGTGACCACTGAAAGGGCTTCCTGGCGGGGTCTAGGGGCATGCTCCCTCCCCTTCCCCAGAAAAATGTGAAATCTAGAAGCTCGGAAATGCGATTTTCAGAGTTTTGGGCATCAAAAAGCGCGCTGTTTTTGTAATATTTAAAAGATTTAGTGGTCGTCGTTGTTGAATTTGCTTTTTTTATTGATATCATTTTTATTTTCATCGATGAGAACCAAACAGACGGCGGTAACTTGAAGAGGGCGTACAAGCGGTGGTAGACCGCCGGTAACCGAGTTTTATTGAAATCCCTGAATTTTTATTAACCCATGACGAGAATGTTGTAGGAAAAAAGTTATAATTGTGCATTTTGGATCGGCGGCCAAGCAATAACCTTGATGCCGGTCCAGGAAATTATGAGGCTCGCGTGAAATAGACGCGTTGTCTTGCCCACTTTTCTAGGCTAGGTTAAGTTTTTAAACCTGCCGCTTATTGGCCGAACATCACGATTCATTCCACACGATCCAGAAGTGCAGTCGGAGTGCCAAGTGCAACGCGTGTTGAAATGACCAAACGAAACGGATGCCCTGGGCCGAGGGTGAAAAGCTCTGCACAAGCGGGTTATAACAATAATCGCTCAAGATTTCTGCCATTCTGCTATTCCCTCTCACACAGCTGTCACACGACCATTCAGAAAGGGAATTTATTTTCCATCATTCGTTACTTATTTACATTTCTACAAAGACCACTAATAACCACACGACCGTACATGGAATCCGCGAGCCAAAGGCCATTATTACAAACCTCATGATCGATCATGACGCCTCCATAACAATAAATAACTTCTCTCTTTACTTAAGACGCATTTTTAACTCTATATCGACTCTATACAATATGTACATAACATGGAAAGATACGAAGAATGAACTTTGGTTGAAACAACCTCCTTTCCGTCAAACATCCTACTGCGATCCATTTTATAACCCCTATGCAAAACCGAAAAGAAGCGACCACTTGAAAGAAAGGTATGTGTGAGCAATAAAAAAGGCCATCTTATTTCCCGTGTTTCTGGTCACTGACAGAACTGAGTGTTCTATTCCCAGGGGACTTAAGATTTGAGTACGAGATCGAGTGCGAGTACGACTTTTCAATTCTGCTTTGCAGGCTTCACATTTTCACTTGATCTACCTGTCTTGTCCCACAAGCTACCCTCTTCACCAAGACCCAACATGAAAAGCGAGGACTCTGGTTTGAAATTTGAAAATCGTACTCGTGGTCCAATCTAAAGGTCTCCAAGGATATGTTGATGTCACCCACTTTTGCTGTTTGCTGGACATTTCCACATACCATCTAGAAGCTTGGCAGACACGCCTAACAGAGGTTGAATAGGCTAGCTTTCAGTCTGTTTTACTTTTAATTACAATTTGATTGCACAGTGAATGAATTTTATGAAACGCAACTACCCTCCCCAAACTATGACTTAGAGAAAGATAATGCAAAAAAATGTATTAGACTCTTCAAAGCGTCTCAGTATTCAATCTTGTATGAAACAGAAAGGATGAAGACAGCCGTGTCCCGTTCAATCCTTAACGATGTGGCTATCCAAGTTGACTTTGTAGCGATGTTCATGGGCTGTCGATAGCTTCCCAGCGCTTTCTGTCGTGTAATAGTCGCGGCGTTTTTCTGTATACTATCTGGTGTGAAGAAGGCTCCTGGTAGACGAATGCTGATTGGTCTGTGCTTGTCTCGTTCCTGAACCAGAAGGACTCTAAAATCAAAACAATTAGTTTTAACAACGTTAGTCTTATAAACAAAGGTATAATACCTTCCGAAACCCAATTCGAGAGATCCGATCCTGACTATCTAATCAAAACACAGCACTTTAACTCGGAAGTTTTCCGGCTGTGTCACTTGCGTATGACGCCATAAGGATGGGTAATGTCGCGTAGCAACTAAAGAAACTCTAATGGCTCACCTGAGACGGGACTTTCGTCGAGAATTGACAGATCGGGGCCATTGTTATGTTTATCAGAACGGCGGAGCCAGGGGGCTGGGCGGGCGGCTTTAGCCCCCCACCCCCACCCCCCCTTCTCCCTTATTTCCAGCAAAAACTACATAAAATTATATACAAATATTTCCAGGCCCCCTACAACTAAGCACCTCTGCCACTCGCTTGTAAGCCCCTACCCCCACCCCAATTCAAAATAAGCTCCGCCATCCTTGTTTATTTATTATTTTTAACGCAAGAATCTATCTCTATTGTAATCTGCGCAGTATGTACGCACTTAACCGAGCTGAGTTTAAAAAATAAATTTGATTTTATTTGATCTGATGTGTAAATACCTGTTGGGTCATTCGGAGGCCACCGGCGTTCATTCTAGGTTTCTGTGAAATCTTGTTGGTGATTTCCTCTTGGGCTGGAGATAGAAAAAAAAATTCAAACATCATCAATCCCTGTATTTCTGTCCTCAGCTGTATTCCCCCCATTGAAATAATTTAACATCGTATAATGTCAGAATTCAAGATATTTTATGCCATGTTCGACTTCAGTCTGTTACTGGCATTACAGCGGTTATCAGTCACACGCGCCCTCCAACGATTTTTTTCCATTTCGAAAACTACGTTTTGGTGGACGTCAATCAAACGTCTCCATGACAATAACGGCGTCAAATTCTCAGAGTATCCGAGTTGCTCTTTCATATCATCTTTACCTGACTCGTCGATAAACAGAAACTGAGAAGTAAGACTTATAAAATCGTTTGAAGCACCTTTCGTTCGTCTTGCTCACGGGCAATGCTTTGAAGCTACAAATTTACAAACATTGTACAACCACAACAACATGAGAATGAACTAAATATAAATATAAACTTTATTACAGAATGAACTACAAAAGTCTAACTGCTAATCTCTTGCGGCTTTCGTTACCTTTTTATTTCTGACATTCCCACGTGCCGTGTGGTTCTCGTGACGGTTTGCTTTGCATATAATTTGACTGTCTGGTACTGTCCAGCCACGCTTGAAACTCGTCAAGATTGATCTCTGCATGCCGGGATTATCACTGAGTATTTTAGCAAGGCGAATGACAAAAATTTCTGCGGTGAAAATAATCTGCATCCATAACAAGCTGATAAATAGTCAATCTCCACATAAAGCGACTCATTTCAGAGGCCAACTTTTTCAGCTACCTTGTATCTTTCCTTTCTTCGACTTTCTCTTTGGCGGATCGCTCACGGCTCTAATTTTGTTTCGTACGCCGCCTTCTTCACAAACGTTTCGCTCGCAAAAAGTGTTTATGCTATGCAATTCAAAGACAAACCATGTTTCCTCTACATAAGAGCCCTCCATCTCAGCGAAATTGCAAATTACTTTGTCAGAATAACTGAGCGATTATTCCTGATCCAACGACGATCGAACATGGCCGTGAAACTGACACGACGAAATGAACACGAATATTGTCATGGATACATTTGATTGACGTCCACCAAACTTAGTTTTTGAAATGGCAAAAAATCGTTGAAGGGCGCGTGTGACTGATAACCGCTGAACTCCTGAGAAGATGAATAAAAAACACAATTCACGCCAATCACTCAACTCTTGTATAGTAGTTCACAGTTCATACCTTTTAACCTTTCGTTCAAACGATCCAAAGACTGCAGCAACCGCTGTTCCTCCAATGAAAGAGCACTAGGACCTAACCACCATGGACAAACAAGAGACTCGGTCAGTTTTGATGCAGAGCTGACGTAGTATAACGCACTAATGAATGACATCTCTTGTAAAATCAGCCTATAGAGTACGGTGTGCACGTGACGTCATTAAATTCTCACACCCAAAACTTAAGAGCCCCTGAAGGTCTTATCATCATCAGGCATAACAGTTTCTAATTTTTTACCTGTTTACAACTTTCCAGCTCAATTAGTGTCCTTCGTTTGGAAACCAGCGCATTTTGAATTTCGGAGTTATGGAGGCGCGTGACATAAAGCTAAGATCGCGCTGAGCGAAAACTATACCGGCACTTATCTCGTAATTTTTAGCCATTTTAGGATTTAAAGAAAATGCCAGACGATCAGTCGACTAGATAGCCAAAATAAGTTCCAGAGGTTAAAATTATTTTCCGGCCGCCATATTGGAGGACAAAGGAAACATGGCGGCTCCATATTAAGCTCTATAATTTTGCGCAGAACATTTCGACGAATATTTCAACTTTGGGAGAACGCACACACCTTGAACTTGGAAAACTGTCTTCTTTATTTATCGTCCATAATATCACAATTTCTTAACTTTATCCACTGAATGGTTTTTGATTTTACTTTTTATTACGTGGCAATGAACACATTATTAAACATAAGAAACCAGAGCGCTTGTATGTATTAGAGTAAAACGAGAACAAACAAGCAAAAATCGATCCTTATTTTTGAGCCACACACGAGCGCGTTGTTACGTGCAGGAAACCGTCAACTTTCCGAGAGGGATACCAATAGCAACAGGTTGTAGTATAGAACCTACAGACAGACGCACATATAGACGTTTCCAAGGTACATGCGCTGTTCGTACTTAAAGTGCCCCTGTGATAAAAAAAAAAATCACTTCCTTTTTTTCTTGAGATTCTGAAAGTGTGTCTGCTTAACACTTGACTGGCAAAATTCTGACCTTTCATTTTTGTCCAAAGGCTGTTTACAATGAGTGTAAGTTTTGGATTTCACGATCCGCCATTACTCGCGTTCAAACCTGACCGATTTGACCTCAGAGGGTTGGATCCGGGAAAAGTGATGTCAAAGGCTCACCAGCTTAAAATTTCAGCGTGTGAACGCAGCTTATTATGTATGCAAAGTGCGAGTTTAAAAGTGTGAAAGCCCAAAACTCCCGTGTTGCATATTAATTCTGCAGCGTACACACGCATTGCATTCTTAAACTAGTGAGCCTTTGACGTCATTTTCTCCTCGATCCAGCTCTCTCAAGAACTTAAATTTAGCAATGGCGGACCATTAAATAGGAAAGTTCCAGTTAAAATAAACAGGTGCCTTTTTCAAATCAAGGATTAAAACTTGGTTCACTTAGTGTTTAGTTAACATAGTTTTGAAATCCAAAGAAAAAAAAAATTATTTTTGTCACAGGGGCACTTTAAGCTTGCTAAAAGATCTTTTGAATCTTTTAACTTCGCGCTAAAACTTAAGCTCTTTATTCACCGAAAAATTGCCGCGTATGTTGAACGAAAAATGACCATACCGAATTTTTAGTACTACTTGTTATCCGGCATTTTCTTAGAAACTTCACACAATATGGGTGTTTTTGAGCGTTCGACCGACGACTAGTGACGCAAAGCCCTTGGATAGAACCATCAAAGCAATGGAAACGCCCGAACTAATGGGGCAATGAGGCATTCACAGGAATCTGAGTATATTTAAACACGAACTGACCTGTTCTGCTGCTTATCACGGCTTGGTATTGCTGGTGAGGTGACATCTCTGTGTGTGCATCTTGTTGATGTCTATGAAACATTTCCTTTTCCGAGGCCATCATCACAGCCTGCATTTCCGCTGGCGACAATGGCTGCGGGGCTACAATAGAATGATTGACATTACTAAAGCATACACCCGCATATAAAGGGGGCGAATAGGGGGGAAGGGGGGGGGGGGAGGCTAGTTGTTAGGTCATATCGCCTCGACACCAGCGTGAAGTTTCAAAAATAAATTCACAAACAGGGCAAAAGACCGCAAACGAAATCTTGACACAAACAAAGAGAAGAATTCGCCCAAAACACACTAACCTCTACTAGATACTGAAGCAGAGGGCCCAGCCTGGCTTGGTGAAGGATTATATTCATGCTGTCTCGGCAATGGTGGTCTGCCGTTCTGACCATGAACGTGCTTCTGCGGACGTCTGGTTCTCGAAGCACGGTGCTGCAACAACGGCGACCTCTTAAATGACAAACTGTCGGAAGAGCTATCTCTCCTGAGGACCTCATGAGAACCGTACCGACGAAGACCTCCGAGCGTGCTTCCCCCAGTCTGAGGGGGTACCCCAAGTTGTTGCCCATTCACCAGCTGGCTGCCTGGTGGATTCTGCTGCGGGACAGCAGCGCGCGGATTGTAAGCTTGCTGCATTGAGCTGGAGCGTGTTCTAGAGCGTCGCACATCAACTCTGTTCACGCAGGAGTCTGATCCGACGGACTTGGTGTTTCCTCCATGAAGATAGGATCGGACATGGGCCCAGAGGTGATTGATTTCATCGTCTGTAGGCGTCTTGTCTAGAGATATGGATCTCTTTTGGTCGCTGTCCTCCCGTTCATAAAGCGTGCTGCCCCTCGCCTGTGAAGGCCTTTCTCGCTCTTGACCTGTTATGGCGACACTTGTTGAATAACTAACTGTTGACGTGGAATATTCATGTCTTCTGTCGTCGTAAGCAAGCTGCTGATTCATGACTGGCTCATAAGAGGATTTCTGAACAACTCCTCTTGCTCCATCACTTGGTACCCTTTGAACACTCTTCTCAAGTGATTTGTCTCTGTTGGGATATCCATCAAATCCTAGTTGGTAATTGCCGTCATCGACAAGATCCAACTTGACACTGAAGCCAGCAGGAGGTCTGCCACTTCTTGATCCAGCCGATCCCGCCCGAGGATGATGTACTCTTCGGCTGGCAGGGTCTAGCGTTTTGACCTGATGGTCAGCTGCACCATCTCCCTCTGCGCCATTCCCGCCATAGACCGCTGGTTCCTGCTGCAGCTGTCTATCATCGCCAAACTCCAGCCTCAGTGAATTCAGGATCCGCTGGTGCTGTTCCTCAGCTGCTGTAGTCCTCGTTCTCATGTTCATCATCTCCATGTTACGTTTGATGCTTTCAATAATACCATCATGATCAGTGCTGTTATTTTTCTCGTTGCTATTTGCTCGTTTGGAATGGATCCTCTCTGTTCCATTCCTGCTGCCCTCTGTTCTTTTTGAATCTGAGGTTTGCCTATCGTCTGTATGTTCCCTTTGGCTATTTCTGTTATTTGCGTTCGCCTTTCCAGTTTTTACCGAGTGACCACTGTCGGATGCAGCAGAGTGGTTTAAGTTTGCTTTGCGTAGACGAGCGGTTATTTGCTTTCTGTGAAGACCACCTGGGTGAAAGCGACTTTTGCCAGATTTCTTTGTGGCCGGGGGTCTTGGGATCAAAGATCTTGTGGATTTACCTGTACTAGTTGTTGATACAGTAGATGCCGTCGAGGTAGGCGAAGATGTAAGCAGGGATGTCGCAGCCTTGTTTGTCTCGTTTTTGCTTTCAACCCACCGACTCCCACCATCTTTCACCTCAGTGATGGCGGGACTATGGCTATTCAACACACGTCCTGCAGTCACCGTAGAAGACGATGAAACCGCTGCTGGGCAAGAATCTCTAGAGGACTGGTCAGATAGGCCACTTCTCGGCCTTCAGGACGATAATTTGTTGTTGAAAAATGAGAGGTTAGTGAAATGGGCGAAGTTTCAATTTGATGTGGTGCCCGTAACACAGACCCAGCACTGGTATAGAAAGGATAAGGGAAGTTGGAATGGAATGTTCCCTGGCTTGAGACATGCGCGCCATCATACACTTGTGTGCTGTGATGGTAAACATGTGGGGAAGTCGTTGCTGCTTGAACTGCACTGCTATTAAACGGGTAATGATACCCGTATCCGGATGTGACAACAGAAGAAGGGGCTGTGACGTACCCTGGTTTGGAATAAACAGGTTTCCTCTCTTCCAAACCACCATCGGTGGAAGGAAACGTTTCAATTGGTTCATCTGCAGGTATTTCACAAGTGCTCTTTACGTACCTTTCTAAAGAGTCTTTCACTGCCGAACGAGACACTGTAGCAGTCCAGTTTAGAGCTCTGCTTTCGTCGCACTGTAAATCATTTTGATCATTTGGGCGAACTTTGTTTAAGCGATCTTCTTCGCCGTCCAAGCTGTCCTTTTCAACTTCCAAACTGTCATTAAGCTCCACATCGCTGAAAACATCAGCTCCATCTTTCGGTTCACCTGGTTCTTTAATACGATTCTCTTGGTTTGAAGAAACTGGTGTTTTCTCAGGTTTGGTTTGCGGACTTTCCAGAGGAACTGGCTTTCCCCTGGGATGGTCAGAGTGAACCACAGTTGCAACGGATACCTCGGGAGGTTTAACTACACTGGATACTGGACTTCTTTGCTCAGTCACCGATTGGGATGTAGATGTCAGTACTGTTGACTTATTGCTCTTCTGGCTCATTCCTGAGTGCCCTGTTGTTGATGAAGTGCTTGAAGACGGGGTATTGTAATAGTTGTTGGCATTACGAGCGTACAGCATGGTGTAAAACTTTGGTACTCTGTTTCTCTTCCGTGACAAGCTGCCCCAGTGACACCATCATCAAACTCGATGCTGTCAGAAACGGACCCTTCTTTTACCAGCAGATTTGGTTTCTTTACCTCCCCTGGCGATTATTCCAGACCTAGAAAATGCTCCAGACTCTTGCCCTTTTCAAGCCGTTTAATTGAGGGACATCATCTAGGCTATCTAAGCTCGTGACACTCCCTCCTGGTGAGTCCCTGCCATGATACACGGCAAAGCCCATCAGGGGGTTCCTGTTGAGACTCGTCATTGATGAAAGCCAGCTTTGGTCCACTCTTAGCAATGGCATCAGCTCGCAACTTTCCTGCTGCGCCACTGTCATGTATCAGGAACGAGTCCGTTTTCCATTCTCTCACCAATCTTCCCATCAGATGAGGAACGGATATGTCGGGTCCAAGGCAGGGTGCATGGAATACAGCCTATCTTCATTCATTGCGTATAAGATTCCACTGTTTGTGTAGTTGTTTGACAAATCTTTGTATCCGCTTTGAAAGTCGTAATTATCAGCATTTCAGTTCTCCAGATTGCTGGTCCACCTTGTTCAAGTCTTTCTGTCTCCTGTGAGAAACTGTACGGCATTTGCTTCCATCCTTTACTTCAACCACATGACCATCTGACTACATAGCGGCCATCACGAACAACTGAAATGGGCTCTGAAAACAGATACAATATTAGAATTTGAAATTTCCATTATAAACAAATGCAGGTTGTTGTGAGTATTCAGGCAACCATCACTCCATTCTCTGACACAGTTCTGACAAACTCCATCTACTATACATGTAACTGGGGGGGTCATAACTTCTTGTAAGTAATAATATTATTATATGGCTGTACGTGTCTCACAAGGACTGGGAACTACAGAATTCATGATTTGATTGGCTGAAATCGATATTGACCGCAGTGTAGATTTTCCCATCTAGACCAGTTATATTGTGTTAAATTGTGCGGTGAAAACGTTGCAAACTAAAGCACAAAACTATTAGTAGAAATGCCAAAAAGCCATAGGAAAAAAAAAGTACAGAGAACGGGCAAACTTTGTAAGATTTAAGGACATTCACGCCCAAAATTTTCCACGAACAGATTTTTTTTAAAACTTTGACTGCAGGTAGAAAATCGATAAGATTAGATTAAAAACGTAAACAAAATCGGTGGTCACCGAACTCGTTTGAAGATAAGGCGCATCACAGACCATAACATTTCTAAGATTTCCAGTCACTCGAAGCGATTCTGGCTAGATTCATCACTATTGGCATATATTTAAGTTGAAGAATAATATCTAAGTTATGTGTGTTTGACACAGCATACATAGGCCTTTTTGATGGATCTTTGCTAGATATGTCATAAAATCAGGTAGAATTAGCCTTTTATAAAAAAAATGCAACTTTTAAGTCACGCACACCTGTATCCATGTTACCAATTTGACCCTTTGTGAATAATACATGAGAGATAATTAAAACTTCCCATACAGATTTTTTTTGTTTTTTAGTATAATAGAAAGAATCAGAAAAGGAAGTGATCTGCCGCAAAAAGTGGGGGTCACCAAGCATCCAAAAAAAATATTCGAACACCAAGTTAACACAAAGGTCATCAGCTCTATGTTTTGTTGAGGTTTTGACTCGATGCACGCGCTTGAAAATGACGTGGCACATGCGTGCCTTATGAATAGCATAGCATGTGCACTAGAGATGTGCAGTAGCAATGGGCGCAAACGTCCTTAAGTTCAGCTCATCCCGGTTCACAAGCAAAATGTCAGCTAGTACAAACCAGTTACATTAAACAAAACAAATTTATATTTCTTTGTTTGAGATCTAATTTATATTTCTTTGTTTGAGATCTAATAAGCATCTTATTAAACAAGCTTAGTCAGTCTCTGTACCTCAGTTATGTGTGGAGACCTCACTGATTTAGGTCTGTACTCAATACCTTGGCCAACATTCTCCCATACAGACCTCCTGCTTGGTTAATATAAAGAGCTAGGTACAGTGTCAAGGGAGAGGATATGAAAAAGGTGTGCATGTACTAAATTACTTAGGCCTGTGCAAGGGAATCAAGAACACAACACAACAACTACAACCAGCCCTCAAACCCAGACCACTCCATGCAAATTCCAGAGAACTAAACATTAGATAAGTCAAATAAATCAAGTTTGGTTTTAACACCTGATTTTAGCAGCACATACCTTTATCAGTTCCATTCACTTGTGTTTTAAGCTTTTTCTTGTGTACTGTATCTTTTTGGAATCTCTGGGTTGCCTCTTGCTGTTCTTGTTTTCTCCTGGCTAAAACCTCCTCTCTTATCTGTTCCTCATTATCTTGTTGTTCCTTTTTTCTTTCCTCAAGAGCTCTAAACACAAAATGAACATGTCATACAAGTACAATTCAAGTCTTGCACTCTATGATTCCTGAGAGCTGCAGATAATTCTGGATATTTTAGCAAGTGGAATGCAGATGCCGCAAAAAGATGATTTGCAGTCTTTTTTGGGAATGATCAGTTCCAGAAAATATCCATCCATATGCTCAAACAGTCATGTTACTTGAAACATCATGCGAGAGAAATCAGAAACCTTTGCCATTATGTGAACAACCTCCTGTCACTGCATTCTGACTAATGGCTGTTATAGTTCACCACTAAATTTTTCTTTGTCACCATTGGTCAAAACTGATCACGTGGTACGATCTCGTGAGGGCACTATCTGTCAATAGAATGCCCTAGGGCAACTATCTGTCAATAGAATGCCCTAGGGCAACTATCAGACAATAGTACCTGCTCAGCGAAAGTGGCTCATCAAAGGCAGCTTTCTCCTACAGTTTTTTTCGATAAGATGAAAAGAATTTTTCGTCCCATGTCGATTTTAGTTAGAAGAGAGCAAGAGAAGTATTTTTTTAGACTGAAAACTGAAGTAAACAATGGTACAGTAAAACGTCCAGCGGGGAAAGAGGTTTCAAGATTCGAGGTTTCCTCTTTAGCAGGCTTCTTCTTTAGAAGTCAACAGTTGACATAAAATTTTTTATACATGTATAGATGTAATATCATCTGAAGAGGATACAACGGGAAATACGAAATACCTAAGTGCTAAATAGCGGTTAGAAATTTTGATAAATAAATTCTTGTTGTTTTCAGTTGAAGCATGCCACGACAGGAAAATTTAGTGGTGAACAATAAAGACAATAGAGTGTTTATGTCTCGGAACTATCGGTCTGATAGTTGCCCCCTTGGAAATTTGATGTTCTTAAAACTAGCATATTTGACCTCGAAGCTTCGCTTCTCGGGCAAATATTTGTTTTAAGAACATCAAATTTCTGCGGGCAACTATCAGTCGATAGTTCCTCGACAGAAACACTCTATTGTTTAAATAGTGTATGAGTATATCAGCTAATTGGATTGCAACATTTGCATTACAGTAAGTAAATACTAGTAGAATTCTTCTACCGGTAATTAATGAGGTGTAAACTACATGTAGAATCAGAGACAAAGCTTCTCAATTTGAGATAAATGAAAAGCACCATAAAGGCATTAACTTCAGTACAATGAAATCAGTCTTCCAGATCAGTAATATCAGCTAACAGGTCTGAAAAATAAATGGAGGCTCATGCACTTTCTGACCTGAACATTGCTGATTAACATCCATTGTTTAAAACTTATCTGGAACCCTATGAAGCACTGCTCAATTTTATCACATAAAGGTTTGTCTGCATGTAATGTCATTTTATCCTCCACATTTAAACTGTTAATGATACTTAAATATAATTAACATAATTTTGTGTGTGACTGAGCATCACATGAAAGTCTGACTTGAGTTAAAATTTTAATGACGATCAGGCTTTTAGACAGGATTTGAATAGTGAGTGTCCAAAATATGCTACAGGGGTTGCTCAAAATAATGACAAAAGTAAAAGGATTTTCTAAGTAGCCATCCAAGGATGCCTGACCGTCCATCTGGCTAAAAGCCTGATGATGACGATGATGCTGCTGCTGCTGCTGATGATGATGATGATTACATGTACAGTACGTAACAACTAAGCATTTTCTTACTTTCTTCTGCGATTTGTTTCCTTTGATAGTTCCTTGGCTCTGTCACCTCTTGTTTTCAGTGACTCCTTTTGTTCTTCCTTGAACTTGTCTAGCAGCTCTTTCTGGATAGTTTTGAACTTGTCACTAAACTTTTGTCAAGGAAAGTACACCATGATTCAAGTATTGAATGACTAGGACAGCACGTAACAAAAATTTTCCATACAATATCTCTTGAAGGGCAGACTAGGGACAATAATAAAGAATCATTCCTACTCCATACCTAATTCTACTCCTTTGTTACACTAATGAAGTAGAGTTACACCACACCATCTTGATCTCTTACACAAAAACATTGAGATAGTGGAAGTTTGAAATAGCTGAATGACTGAAAAAGAGAAATGATTTGAGTTCAAAATAGCTGGGAATTGAGGTAACCAAGACCAAGATTGCTACATTCAACTCCATCAGGCAAAAAGTGTTGTCCAGCCAAAAATATGTATGGTTAAACCAAACCTCTGATACTATGTCCTCACTCTCTATACTAATGAATATCATGTCTCAGATGGGGAAGAGAGCCATTTGAGGAAATGAACTACTGTGTCACAATTAAGCAGATTTTAAACATAAAAGCCAGAGGTTTTAATTTTAATACTATCCCTCTTTTCTCTATACTCGACTAATGGCGACTTTTTATTTCAGTGAGAAAGGTAGCTACAAGAATCCCCGTTATTTTAAGCTAATAACTGTGAATAAAATACCTTATTACCATTTATACCATAGCAAGTTTTTATTTTACCTTCTAGCCTATCTCCTTCTAAGGTCTAATGTGGTAAGGGAACATGTGAATTGAAATTTGACTTTAAACATTTTCTCCACACTTGATCATTTTTTTTGCACAACAATAGCCAATGAAATGGCTCCCCAAAATATACGCTTGTACATATCAAAGCTTAGTAGTAAACGGAAAATTAAACAGCCCGTCCATCGTTGTAAGCCTAAGATTTAATGTTTTAATAGCTTAAGATTAAGCTTAAATTTATGTTGACTCTTATATTTATAAACAATTTACCGCAAAACAGAGCCTCTTCGTAGGACTGTGAAAAACTCACATCATAAACTATTAGCTATCAGTTGACGGGAGGAAGGAATTGTGCAAATATATGGGCTTATGATTGAGACTTAAGTTTATATAACCAACAAAACTGAACATTTTAGCTCGAGTACAACTGCGACAGTAAACTGTCGATTTACAAAGGATACGAATAAGCGCCCTTTAACATACTACATCCTCACAAAAATCCACAGAAGGCTGCAAGTAGAATGATTAAGCCATCCTATGCAACAGCAACTCCGTGATTTCATTTATACGGAGAACTTTAAACGTGATTTTTACCTTTCGGCATAAAGATCTTGGCAACAACCAAATACAGTAACTCAGCCTCTCTTTCCGCAAAGACCGCTGGGTATCACTCGTCCCAGCTTCCCATTCTGTGCTCCACATTAATTATTTTGCGGGGAGTGGGGGGGACGGGAGCCGTCGTGAACAGTGATCATCTCAAGGATATTCAGCTAACATTCTATCCACGTGCATGGAGAGCTGAATAAAGTTCCTGAAGAAAACAGCATGCTCTCCTTGATCCAGTTGAATCTGCAGTTTGATCAGCAATAACCAAGTGACAGCTGGAATGTCTGTATTTGCTAGCTAACTTTTTCAGAGTTTTTTTTTCGAAAGTCAGCCCTCAAACAGATGATCAAAAATGAAATACAGTTGGCTCTTTATGCAAGGAATTTAAATAGAAATGGGTCTCCACTGAGGTGAGGCCACCTAGCTACATCCCAGTTCCCAGCATGCGCAATCCGAGCCTAAACCGGGCTACTCACCTTTTGCCCAATAAAGCCTGTTAAAATGGACTGGCAAGTTGAAAAGGACTTTGGAATTGATGAGTCATTTCCAATTCAGCAAGAACAACTTGTGGTGACTCTCCTGGTTACATGCTAAGTTGGATAGGGGTGGCAAAATGGTGAAGCATTTGCCTGAAGCTTGCATGCAAATTTCATTCATTCAAAGACAGTTGCCCAAAGAGGAAGCATGTTCATGTGATTCAATGAAAATGCTTACAAGTCCTGACCAAAGAGGGAAAGTTAGACCCTTGCATCTCCTTACAACTATGTTGGACAAGAGCCTTCAAAAACTGATTATTATCAACCCTGTTTATCGAGTCTACACAAAGACAATGGATTTTTATTTATCAACTTTATTTACACCAAAAAATCAAATTAACATCACTCCAATTAAGAACACTCAGGAAGACAGAGCCTAGGAATAAACAAATTGTCTCTGAAAGATGGTCTGCTTGTCCTCTTACATTGCATCCTTCGCTGGCTGAAAAAGAAATATATCATAGAATGAAATCTGCGTTTAAACTTTTTCACAATGTAATCTAAAAGAGTCCCAAAGCAGTGTGCCTTATGTGACATTTAGGAAAATAACCCAAAGAAAATATGTGCACAAATTGGTTAAAAATGGTGTCTCTATTAAACAATTGCATTATGAGCTCAAGATTTATATTGTGTGATAGACATTAGTTGACAAGGGGGCAGCATGAGTCAACTATCACGCATAGAAATCAAGAGTGAATAATTTAATTGTTTTAATATAAATCTACCAGTCGTTCAAAACCTTGAGACCTTGAGTTAATGGGGGGGGGGGGGGGGGGTGAGGGTCTTCTGCTTGTCCTGCTGGCTTTTCTTCCCTCTATAATTTATTTGTTTTTTTACCCAACATGAGGGAGGGGCACAGGTCCCTCCCCAAATTATATAGAAACAATTGGGAAAGTTTGGGAGAACTTGCAAATGCTGTAGAAACACTCACCTGTGAGCTTGTGTTCCTACAACAATTCTTATTCTCCTAAACTTCCACTCGCATTTCTGTAAGTACAACTTGATAGAAACATGGCACATGTTTTCTGTTTCTTAATCACTACACTGCATGTGGGAAAAATATTTAGTATACATTTGCTGTAAATTTGATCCGATTTGTCACCTTGCTGTAATGAAACTGGCCCACTCTGTCTTCACATATTAAAACAATTTGAACTTCAACTACATGTTGCCAAGCCAAAGATATATGTGCAGAAATGTATATGCAGCTGAGGTCTGCTCACAGTCTTGAGTTTGTTTATATGGTCAGAAAAATGACTCTTTTCATCTCTAGGTCCTAATTCTGTCATACATTTGGAATTTTCTCAGAGATAATAAATATGTACTAATAGTATCATATTTTCAGAGTGAATGGCTTGGGTCATTTAAAGCTGAGAAAATTTTCTGGCAAAAATCCTCTCTTAAAGACCTGGAAAAACAGCAAATAAATGTTCTTTGTTATCCATTTCTGTGGGAAGAATCTGATCAGCTGGTTGCAACCTCCCACACTGAAATTTCTTGACTTCAAATTCCTGAAGGTTTTCACTAGACTTGCTGACATGCAAAACCTTCGACCAGACTGAAATTCGTATCTGACTCATGAGGGGGTCTCAGGTTATGCAATTGTGGGTAACGCTATTGATAAATTTAGAAACATATGACCAACGGAAACACGGTGTTGGGTAATTACCTGCGCCTTGCAAATATAGAGCACAGCAGCAGGTACAAGCAAACAACAGATCACTGCATTACGGACACTGCGAGGCTTAAACTTGAAGAACTTGTCTGTGTTTTCCCTTATCCAGCCAAATTTTTCAATGGCTGGATCTTTCTGTAAAACAAAGATTGGTCAAAGATTTATGTTAAAATTCACATTTTCAGCACAAATTCCAACTGAACTTTGTTTTTAAGCTATATAAAACTTATTATTTAGAAATTCTACCTTTATTAATAATGGTAATTGAACTGAGTGCAATTTGGTCTGAAATCATACGTAAGATTTCAAAATCGAACTTGTGCTGCGCTCGTTCGATTCGAAATCACAAGTATGATTTCAGACAAAATTTGCATGATTCGAACTGCCACTTTGATGGATCCATTTTGAAATCGCACAATTTAATAGCCAAATTTGCCATACAATGGGCTTTTTGTTTTTCATTTTCCTACAATGTGATTGGTTAGTTTACAAAAGCCTTAAAATATGACTGGTTGTTTTGTTTTACTGTCCCATTCTCATTGAGTGAGAAAAAGATGCGATTTAGAGCAAAAGATAGTGCGATTCATGAATAAATCACACCACTGAGGGCCAATCACATTGCAACGATAACCAGTGATTTCAACATGTATTTAATAAATAATGGTAATTGAACTGAGTGGAATGCAATTTGGTCTGAAATCATACGCGTGATTTCAAAATCGAACGAGCGCACAGCGCAAGTTCGATTTGAAATCACAAGTATGATTTCAGACCAAAATTGCACGACCCGAAGTTCAATTACCACTTTATTAAATCCATTTTGAAATCGCCCAAATACAGGACTTGGCCAATTCAAACATTTTATTGATGCAGAACTGAGGCGGTTTTTAAATAAAAAGCGGAACCGGAAACGCTTTTACTGCAATACGCAATAGAGCAGCGCGCAACCTTTAATCAAGTTGCGCGCGCGCGCTATTTTTGGTTACTAGAAAGTTCTACTGTATCGCAAGCGCTCACGAGAGCGCCGCGACAGCCCGCAAGTGTTATTACATCCATTTTGAAATCGCCCAAATACAGGACTTGGTCGATTCAAATATTTTGATGCGGTACTGAGCTGGTTTATAAATAAAAAGCAGAACCGGAAACGCTTTTACATCAAAATATGCAATAGAGCAGGCACCAACTTAAATTAAGTTGTATGCGCGCGCTATTTTTAGTTACTGGAAAGTTCTACAGTGTAGCGCAAGCGCTCATGAAAGCGCCGCGACAGTCCGCAAGTTTGAAGTGTAACGTCCTCATTGGCTGGAAAAATGATGTGATTTAGAGCAAAAAATGGTGCAATTTGGGAATAAATTGCACCAATTTGTGCCAATCAGATTACAGGGACCACCAGTGATTTCAAAATGGATTTAATAAAGTTGGTAAAATCATTAGCATATCGCACCAACTAAATTACAAAAAAGTGACAACTATCTAACGAGGTTGGATGTGAAATGGGCGTGCACTAATGGCATGATTTCTAGTTTGAGCTTAATTACCACTGCTTAGATTTTGGTGACTACGTTTAATACCAGTATTTTGACTTTGGTTCACCGACACGCGCGTAAATGTGTTTTAATACTGGTTGAGACAACTTACCCTTAAAAAGGAACGAAAGCCACTAGCATATGAGGTTCACAAACAATATGAAATTATCTGGGATTACAAAATGTAAATTACGCCAGTTTATAGCAGAGTGATTGAGATTTCACTTACTATAAGGTCAGCGCATTCTTCAGGAGGTTTCCACTTTCCAGTAGCCTTGTATTGAGCGGCATATTTTTCCTGCGAAAGAGGCCATTGACGAATATATGAGAACCTGTAAGGTCATCTGAGAAAATTTCAACCAGAAGAGAAACTTTCTACGTAGTTAAAATTGACCATACCCTCAATTTAAGACTTTCTTCCGTTGGATTCGGCCCGTGTGGGTATTCCCATCTCCAACTCTGGTTCGCCATCTTGAACGCGAACAGACACCAGTGCCAGACCTCTTTCGGCTGTATCTTTATGGGTACCCAACGGAGAGTCCCAAGGGGTATGATTTTTCTTTTTTCCGGGGGAGGAGGTGTAGGGAGTACGATCAGAGAAAGCTTTCAAGACTTTCAAGAGCTTTTTATTGTTGTTGTTCCTCTTTTAAGGCAGAGTGTTAGAGCAACAAGCACATTGGCTTCTCAAACTCATTAACAAATTGACGTCAGTTATTCATGCGTCTGTCCTGATTTCGTCATAACATTTTCAAAGTAGCTGTGGATCCACGAGGCGATAGCCGAGTGGATCCACAGGCCACTTTGACAATGTTATGACAAAATTCATGATCAATGACAGGACAGACGCATTAAAACTGACATCAATTTGTTTCTTACGGCCAAATTGTCCACTCGCGTTCGTTGACGCATCGCATAAATTATAAATTGATGTGTCTGCCTGCTTATTGACAATAAAAATAAGCCAGTGAGCATGCGAGAATTTCTGCAGTTATCATAAAATTAATAATTCATCAATAGAACAAAGGAAATCACACAACTGTGAAGGAGGTTTGATCGATACCCGGTCTTATTTAGCATAGATTATGATGATTTTACAGCTTCTCCGTTTACTACGTAGTTTTTGTTTCGATTGAGAAGATATATCAAACACTCGAGACAGGGTTTCATCGGCCATCCTAACACCTCAAATTTCATCAAAAATACTCCACTGCGCAATTGGTATTTTCAACTCTCTTCTCGGTGTTTGGATATCCCGATGAAACACTGTCTCTCATGTTTGATATATTACTTCACTACTGGGAAAATGATTACTAAAGAAAGGGTTTCATCTGGAATCTGCCCTGTGTAACATAGTGTGATCGTCTGGGTGACAGTGATTCTGAAAAGAAATGTTGTTGATGACTGACGCTTTGACAACCTGAGCAGAAATCAAGTCATCTGCAATGTCTAATAGTGTTTGTTACTCTATGGTGTTATATATGAACTGAAGGATGAGTCTCTACCATTGACTGACAAACACTATTCACTTGACTATCTGAGCATGACTCAACTTCCACCCAAGTTGTCAAAACATCAGTCATGAACAACATTTTTTTTCAGAATGGCCCTTACCTGGGCGATCACACTATAGAAACTTCCGATACTCTTGGGTCGAACCATTTACTCTGATAAAAACTGTGATAGCTTTTATTTGCATTTTTATTATGCATAACTTTAATAGTCATATTGCGGAAAAAGTGGGAACCAGCCTGTACTGCATAAGAAACACTCATATCAAATGGTAGAAAACCAAAAACTTAAGAGCTCCATGTATGATGGTTAAGCTTAGTTCACGCTAACGACATACAGTTAAATCCTACATTAAAGCCCTGGGCTTATATAACTTCATAAAGGGCTGTTATAACCAGTGGGCTTTAACAAATGATTTTATGACAAATGGAATGGCAATATTAACATATTAGGTTGAGGTGAGGGTTATCAGCTAAAGCCGAAGGCTGAGGCTGATAACCCTTACTGAGACCTTGATTATTCTGGATATCACAAAAACTGAATCTAATAATAATAATTTATTATTATACATTGAACTTTCTAACTCTTTTCCGATTGGCCGAAAGCGTACAGTGAATTTTTGAAATCAGCGCCTGTGACATCATAACTGCAGATTGTACAATAATCATGTCAAGGTCAAAGGTAATCATGTCAAGGTCACGGGTAATCATGTCATGTATGACTGCAGTGCATGATTTCCAAGGGTAATCATGACAACTTCGCGCGACTCGTGTTGCTGGCCGTCAGTGAAGAAGTAGAACAATTGACTTTTGCGTTCAGTGTATGACAAAACAATTATTAGATTCGGTTTTTGTGATATCCAGAATAATCAAGGTCTCCGTAAGGGTTATCAGTCTCAGCCATCGGCTTCGGCTGATAACCCCTACTTTGACCTTGATTATTCTGGATATCACAAAAACCTCATCCAATAATATTGTTTATTGTTTTATTATACATTGAACAAAAAAATGTCATGTTTTTTCTTCTTGACTGATGGGAAGCAACACAAAGCACATGAACTTGGCATGATTACCCATGACCTTGAGTTTGCCCTTGACCTTGGCATGATTATTGTATAATCTTCAGTTATGATGTCACAGATGCCGATTTCAAAAATTCACTGTATGCTTTCGGCCAATCAGAAAAGAGTTAGAGAGTTTGACGTATAATAATGTCATTTACGTTGCAAGTGTAAATCAGGCTTTTCTGATACAAGAGGTTTCTTCACACACTGGGATGCTGTTAGCCTGTGCACAGCCTCCCCAGCTAATTATCTATTTTGTTTTCTTGGAAACACAATCTTTGCATAAAGGCAGCTTGGACTACTGTTAAGTTTCAATTTGTGCCTTTAGCTACATGAGCAACCCACTTCTTTGCAGTCACAAATAAACCCGACTGCTTGCTCGTCCATGACGTTCAAATTGTAATCGCACATCTTATAACTGCCACAGTAGCAGGTCATTTTCTTGAAAACCGCGCAAATGCCACATCGTTTTACGCAAGGATCAGTACAAGGAAAAACTTCCTTGTCCCCGTCACACGTAAAACAACAACAAGGTCCAATGCAAAACCAGCAAACACGCGCCGGAATGCTCTCTTCTCGTTCTTCGTACAAATCCATTAAACTGGTCTTTCTCGTGTAGCAATCGCCACAAGTCTCGGGGCAAATTTTCTTGCAACCCCAGCACAAATACACACCAGGCGCACAAAGAAGCAGATAGGATAAGAATCCAAAGCAATTAAAGCAAAATATTTCACAGTCACATGTACATGGTGTCCACTGGAACGCAGAACATAAACAGTTGCATCCTACGAGTTTTTTGCGAGGCTGCGTGGCGCCATCTTCTTGACGTGCACCTGACCTGTGTGCACCTCTCCTCTCGTTTCGTCGGCCTGGTTGATTTAATACTATAACACTGTCCGGGCTTGATATGATGGGCGAAACTCGAAAATGTCTCTGAGTAGGTGTATGATGCTCTGATCGTGGAGTATGTGTTGATTCTGGCGCTTGATTTTCCGTATATGGCGGTGGCGGGCGACCGTCGTTTATAGCTTCTTCGTATGTGGGTGGTGGACTTGGAGATCGTTGCTGGTCGGCCATGACAAACACTTTTAGCTTTTGACCAACCTAATTTTTGCTGAGGAGTACAACAGTTTTACGACATCATGTAGCTGTTTTAATCAACGGCCAGAACATTGAGTATGCAAATTACTTTATGAGCAGCCCAGCAACGGAAGTAAACAATTCCCAGCAGTCCATAGTGGCGTGAACCGTAGTCACGCAGTAGTCACGCTATTCTTGTACGATCATCTTCTTATTTTTGTGATATTATAGTAACTATAGTACCACTTTGTTATTGCCGTTTTTTCCCCAGATGAAAACTGGAATACAAAACATCGCCAAACCTGCCTCGCTGATTCACTGATGGGACGGACTTTTGTACGTCATTAAAATGACGCAAAATTTTAAATAGAACTACGTCATGGGTAGAGGAAAGACTGGGTTGAACTTATTTTTGGCAACTGACATGGCGGACGATCCTGGGAAGTAGTCACAGTTTTCACACTAGAATTGAACACAGAAGCGTTTCCCGGTCTCTTCAAGATGTTTGGAAGAAAGAAGGATCCTAAAGGTAGGATTTCATTGCTATCTGAGTTTGATCGCGTGTCCATCATCTGCTACTGCACATTTTATAGCAAAGACTGGAGCAGGAGAAGAAATCTAGGTTTTGTTATTTCAGCAATACTGTACGCCATGATGAGCGGATTAACGCATCTATTTTTTTAAGTTTGTCAAGTTTTAAAGGTCTCAGCTACTAGAAATAGATACGTTTATATACGGTTTTATGTGGCGTTAATTTTTTTTAGGGTCTTTGCCAACACCAGGGATCAGGTTTTCAATTTTTCTACAATCCTATGAGTTATATACAGGCACTGTGAGAGTTGGGTGTAATGCCATGTCACCAGGCCACCAAATTTCCCACATGATTTTGAGAGCTTTTAGAATTTATTACCACTGATGCACAACATTTTGAGAATTTTTTTTTTACCATATTTATTTGTTTTATGTTTGTTTGCAGAGCAAATGCGGCAACAGAAGAGGGAGCTGAACAAAACACAGAGACAGTTAGCGAGAGATCAGACTGCACTTGAAAGACAAGAAAAGCAATTGGTAAGACACATAATAAGCTGAACATTTGTTACGGCTTTGGACCATTGGGCTAAAAGTTTGGATCATCAGCTTTAAATAGTATAATTGTATCTATTATAAAATCCTTGATGATGGTTGGATCTCTGAGCACCTAGCCTATTTGTTATGTTATCAACATATGATTGTGTGGCTGTCCAACTACAGGTATCCTGCTTACCTGTATTGTTCTGTGTTCAAACTGTGACACTGGGAGTATTAACATATTCTCCCCAGCCATAAGGGCTCGTGCTTAAGGGGGGAGGGGGGGGGGCCTCATGATAAGACCCATTGAAATACCAATACCAATGGCTTCTGCCATTGATTAATTTATAAACGCCTTGTCATACTGAAAATATATTTTACAACAAGGCACTTAATATAGGAGTCCATAGATTTGTTTTGTGATTTTATGTCTACAGGAAGCAGAGATCAAGAAAATGGCAAAACTTGGAAACAAGCAGGTTCGGCGATAACATTAGGCAATTATTCATATTTTTGTTATGGGATTGGAGTGGCTAAGGCTAATGTGGAGAGTCTTTTGAAATGTAAATGTCATTATCATTTTAATGATAATGTAGCAGTTACAAGTTAGTTATGAACACTTTCTAAAGGTGGAAACGTCTCCTGTAAAGAGAGTCCCTCCTTTAATTTTAAGGGGAGGAGATCGACGCAGTGATCTAATGATTTAATTATTCCTGACCAATTTTTTTTCTTACATGGAATTACAATTTTTCTACTAGTTTTCTGCAGGCTTGGATAAATCTGTGCGAGAATGATCCCCGCTGGAAAATGTTGCCAATTTTTTGCGAAATCCGCACATACACCTTTTTTTTTTCACTGCAAGCAATGAAGAGGATCAGTAAAGTCTTCAATATGTTTTACTTCTAAAACATTAACAAGGACAGCAGAGGCCTATTTTTTTGCTTTGTTTTCATGCCATTTTTTTACAGCTGGGTTTAAAAGTTTGTCAAACAATGACTGTGGGAATAATTATTGTCCACAAGCATCCGCAATGCACTTTAACCCATTGTCTATTCAGCATCTCTACTCCTCATTTATGAGCAAATATGGCATCATTCTTTAAAACCCTTTTAATTTGCTTAGGCTGCAACAACTTTGGCCAAGCAACTGGTAAATCTACGAAAACAGAAAAATAAGAATATGAATGTAAGTTCACGAGTGATGGCTATTGGACACCAGACGCAAGCCATGCATTCAACAGCAAAAATGGCTGGAGCCATGTCAACTGCAAGCAAGGTATGGACAAAACTCAACACAAATTGCAGTTTGAAATGTTTCCTTGTACATAGTAGCTGCTTACATGGCACTGGCCTGGTTTGTGCATGGCCAATAAATAAATTAACACAACATACTTAAAATAAGTTGGAATATCAAGACATTATTTGACTATTATTTTCCTTTGCACTTCTGATGTCACATGATGTATTTCATTTACATAGCAAATATTACAAGTTATTATTCAACAAATTGTAACACTATCCAAATATGGTCATGATGCTCTCGATATCTGTCATCCGCAGGTAACAGATATCCGGGGATATACGTAGCTTCGTACGTGGGAAGAAAAAGTGAAGTGAAAAAATGTTGAGAGAAAGGTTTAAAAATGTTACGAGCTTGGAAATCAATTTTGTTATCAATTTGTTGAATAATAAAACAATTATCTTGCTCAATCTCGTGGAATATCATCTGATTTTAGCCAACTCGGCCTACGGCCTCGTCGGCCAAGTATCAGACAATATTCCACGTGATTTCGCAGGATAATTGTTAAATATTAATTATTTATTTCTTATTATTTCATTTTATTTAATCATAAACAATTACTAGATGAGGTTTTTATGATATCCGGAATAACAAAGGTCAAGGTAAGGGTTATCAGCCAATGCCAAAGGTTGAGGCTGATAACCCTTTCTGCGAGCTTGATTATTCTGGCTATCACGAAAACCAAATCCAGTAATATTGTTTTTATTATAATTCATTGAACAAAAAGAAATGGAAGTCATGTTTTTGCCTCTTCACTGTATGCTTTCGACCAATCAGAAAAGAGTTAGAGAGTTCAGTGTATAGTAATATAAGTTATAGACCCATTTGATAGACTGTGATAATGTGCCCTCATTTGCAGACCATGGGAAGTGTAAATGCCCAGATGAATCCAGCTCAGTTGCAGAGTACTCTACAAAACTTTGAAATGGAGTCATCAAAAATGGACATGAAAGAAGAAATGAGTAAGTTAACTTTGATTACTGGACAGTTTATTTACAAAATGCGGCTGTTAATTTGGTTGTTGCATTAGCTTGCAGTTGACAGATTTAGCTTTGTGTTGGTGGGACAGACTTCAGTACTGTTTGTGTTTGTGACAGGTATCGCCATTGCAATCACTCAAGGCTGGGGGAACACTGACAAGTGATATTTAACTACAAAGGGAAAAATCACCTGCACAGAGTTTCCTCTCGGTGTAACATTGCAATCTAATTTACACTTTAAGTAACATAAGCTAGCTCTTTGTATGCATTGCAGACCCATGATGATAAGTTCTCTTTGCCTTGTCTTCTCTTGTAGTCAATGAAACTTTGGACTCTATATTGGATGAGTCTGGTGACGAGGAGGAACAAGAGGCAGTTGTCAATCAAGTGCTTGATGAGATCGGTATTGAAATCTCCGGAAAGGTAAGATGTAGGCAGTCAGATGAAAAAGAATGGCAGGAAAAATGTTTTGTTAAAAGGAGCTCACTTGTGGTATTTTGAGTTATTTTGGGCATGTCATTTATAAGCATTTTGTTTCTCTTCCTCTCAGATGGCAGAGGCACCCTCAGCACATGGAAGTAAATTACCAACAGCTTCCAAAGGGTCAGCAGATGCCGACATTGAAGCGATGCTCGCTAATCTTAAGGCTTAAATATGTCTACTAGATCTGGGAAGTGGAGAGACTTTCCCTATGACACTGAGGTGGTACTCTCTGTCCCATTCGTTTATGGCCCCATTTAGGGTGTTCCATTTCATTTCAATTTTTAACAGTCAGTTACCCTTGATTGGGTATTATAAACATCATTTCCATCACATCTCTACAGGATCTTCCCCTTCCCCAAGTCAGTGGATTAAAATACATTTTAATGTTCCAAAAATTAAATGCCCTCAGGTTATTTTCAGAATTGGTAGCCTTTTCCAATAAGATTGTAAACCCCTTCAGGGTCCCAACTTTAAGGCAATGGATACTCTCAATACTGTTGTAAATAAACATAAGATCATCGTAATAAAATGATAATAGAACATTTACTCACTAAATTTCGATTTGTACAATTAGCTAGTTCAGGTATTTTGGAGTGGATGTGACACGTAGCAGCATGTGATATATCTGTCAGTCATACATCGTTGGTTTTAAACTACTAGTCCTGCTCAAAAGGGTGCAACTGTCAACTGTCATTACTTTGCGGGTTTACCTCGGTGTAAAAACCTGTAAAGTTTTTACTTTGTTTTGTAGCTTTTGTTAGGGAAAAAGAAGAAGAAGATACCTCAGTCTGCGAGATATTTGTGTGCCAGGTTCTGAGGATCTAGCTCTTAGTGACGAGGAGCTAGCTAATTGGGGACACAGTAACTGTATATAAAAAATAGAAATTCAAAATATCTACAATGATAAAAGTTTGAAATTTTCTTTTGTTTTTAACCCCTGCAAACCACCACCACAGATGATAGGGCGAAAATTGGATAACAAGATTTGTAACGTTATCGCATTCCTGGGTAGTACAATAGACGGAAATTTCGGGAAGAACGGGATTTTTTTATCGGAACTGACTTTTCACATGAATAAAAGATTTTTAACATGGGGTAAGTCTCTGCAGATATGAGGTAAAACTTTAACCCTCTCGTAAACGCCCACCAAGGCTTGATATTTTGGGTGGTCGATTACTGGAGGTTCAGCTGTTTTCAATACTCTTTTTTTGAATACTTTAATTTTAGCCATATCCACGAGGATATTTGGAAATTGCAATAGTAGTAATAATCTTTAATGAGGATGCCTACGTCACTAATTGGTTTACAGAAGGGTCCTCAAAAGAACACTAAGTTTAGATCAAGAACTAGCTAAACATACAAAAGTCTAAAAGATTAATTAAGAGAAACATTCCAAAAACAAAATACAACTCTACAGTGCAATACGAGCTCAGATATTTTGAGAGTTCTCCTGATCAAATATGGTACAATGCATTGGTGCACTAGAAAGGTAGAGAAAAACACTCGGACTTCTTGAGTACATACTAAAGCCACTTAGAACAGAAGTCACAAGTGCTACTATTAAGCTGTGGTGAGCATTTATAGCTATTTCTGATCATCCACTTTAATTTACCCCCAGTACGTCACGTATGTTGAGTTGTTGACCTATGTTAATTAATTTAAACAAAAAATAGGCTGTCGATGGCGTGAGATTATATTTAACTGTACTTTTGTACTTTGTACATAAACTTGTTCTACCATGGCTCCGGGGCTTTCAGGATACACTTCTATATTTTGTGTTGTTTTCTTTGACAGTGACCAACTCGAAAGCTCATTAGCTACTTTGGTCACTGTACACGATTAAATAGTGTTTCTTTTCTGGTTAACTTTTGTTTGTATTTTTTTATTTCTATATAATTGTAAACTATGTTATATTAAGTTGTATCACGTTTGTAAACAGTGTAAAATAATAAAAAACTTGAACTTGAAACTTGACTTGTGTCCAAGTCTCTTAGGAATCGAGAGACAAAACAAACTCAAAAAAATCGAAAGCCTCGGAACCATACTGTATAATATTGATATTTCGAACGAGGCCTATTATATTGCAGTACTATAATTACTATTTCTGGCCTAGAGTAAAAGGAATTTTTATGTCGGAGATTAGAGCTTTTTCTCTTTACAAATAATGGAACGTCGCTCTGGACCTTCTGTGCCGTGTTAAACTGCTTTTAATACATCAGCCTGAGAAGCAAGCGTTAAGGTGGGAGAACCTTAACTACAAATCTGTTGCTAAGGAAATCTCAAAACCTCCTTTTCTTTGGCTCCTGAAGTCCAGTGGGCATCAAAGTTTACCGTGTTTGTTCGATTCACGTTTCCTTTAAATGTTTCGAACCACGCCCATATTTGGTATGTCACGTGACCACAATAGAAATGTCTAAAAACTCGGACTGAGTGGATCGTTTTCGAAATGTAACAATACGATTTGTTAAAACGCGGCATTATCTACAACTTGTAGTATGCGTTTGAGGAAATGTACTATATTTCGAAAATTATAGATCTTTAAGGGGCGACAGATTTGTAGTTAAGGTAAAGGTTCTCCCTCCTTAATTCTTGTACGAGTAGAACGAAATTGAGCCGCGCGAAGGAGTTTTCGCATTCGGATCGCGCGATAAATGGGGCGAGATTTTACAAAACAATAAAAGCAAGTGACACACTCAAACATCAACCCACGGAACGTGCGGCCCGAATAGCGAAGCGCGCGAGTGACGTCATGACTCAGACAAGACTCAGACAAACAAACTGGAATGGTGGATGATTTTGAAGATTTCTTTAAGAGCAATAGCCGGTGTTCCTAAAACACTTGTGAAACAAAAATTTCGCTTATATTCCCTTTATTTCCCTCAGAACAAGCTTATGTCGACTGAGTCTCGCGGGGAATGCAGTGATTTGCATTCTATTTTTAGACTTCGCGCGCTTCGCTATTGCTCTCGCCCAAATTTTCGCGCGGCCAGAATGCGAAAACTCCTTCGCGCTGCCCGATTTCGTTCGGCTCGTACGAGGACGCTTGCTACACGGGCTCTTAATACATCTTCTTTTGATCTTGGTAATCTCGAGGGACGTTCATGTGTAAAAAGGTTGGCACACATGAGGGGCCCGGAGGGGGGGTGGGGGGTGGGGATGGTACTTGGGTGCCGGTGCCGTGCGTGCCGCTGGCCTCTCAGAGCCCGTACCCCATTATAGTCGACCATACTAGAGATTTGTATATAAATTTATGTTTGATAATATTGCTGAAATAGAACATAGTTTTTAACACTTTTGAAATTAACGACTCGCTGAAAATTCATGAGCAAAATTTGCTTAGGCTGCAACAACCTTGGCCAAACAGCTGGTAAATCTACGAAAGCTTTGCATAATTGGATAATTAGTGGCGTAACGTTACCGCACTGCTGGGTAGTACAATAGACGGAAATTTCGGGAAGAAAGGGAACTGACTTTTCACATGGATAAAAGATTTAAAACATGGGGTAAGTCTCTGCGGCAGATATGAGGTAAAATTTTAACCCAATATGGTCTTAGCTCTCGCAAGCGACCATGTTCCGTAAACGACCACCAAGGCTTGACATTTTGGGTGGTCGCTTACTGGAGGTTCAGCTGTTTTCAATACTCTTTTTTGAATACTTTAATTTTAGCCACATCCACGAGGATATTTGGGAATTGCAATAATATTAGTAATCTTCAATGAGGATGCCAACGTCACGAATTGGTTTACAGGAGGGTCCTCAAAAGAATACTAAGTTTCGATCAAGAACTACAATTGTAGCTAAACATACAAAAATGTAAAAGATTAAAAGAAACATTCGAAAAACAAAATACAACTCTACAGTGCAGACAGTGCAATACGG